>BQNB010084280.1:15280-28799 GCA_026074375.1 Tanacetum coccineum
TCATTCCCATGATCCTCATACCATGAAGGATTTTTATCGTCCGTCACTTATCGGTAGAGGAGGACCGATCGTTCCAACAACCGTTCTAGGAACCGATTTTGTATTGAACAATCATATAGTTCAGCTGCTTCGACAGAATTGTCAATTTCATGGATTTAAAGATGAAGATGCAAAGGAGCACCTGGACAAGTATTTATCCATCACCCAATTCATCAAGCAGAATGGAATTTCTCAAGACATCATCAATCTAAATCTTTTTCTATTTTCTTTAACCCACGGAGCTGAATCTTGGTTTTATACTCTTAAAACTCATTATATTCATACTTGGGAAGAGACGGTCTCCAAGTTTCTATCAAAATACTATCCGTGTTTTTAAGGCGTTGTAGCTTAGGAAAGACATTTTGAAATTCCAGCAATTGCCCACGGAGACAGTATTTGAAGCTTGGGAAAGATTCAGATCTTGTTTACAGAAATGTCCTGACCATAGAATTTTGCTTGTTCATTAAATACTTACATTTTATCATGAAATCACAATGATTGATCAGGACAAAATCATGGTGGCTCCTGGCGGTAATATCACGTGGAAGAATCCTCAAGAATCATATGATTTAATCAAGAATAAGACACAACATCATTATCAATGGGACTCTGAAGTCCAATATGACACTACCACTGATATGAGTGCTCATTATTTTAAGACTACTTTCACATCAAGTGAACAAGTTGAGGTCAATGGCAATGATATTGGATACACTTTTCAAAGTGTTCAAAATTAACCAGGACCAGGTCATCCTAACACTTTTCACTATACTTACTCTGATGAAAGTGATGAGGATGATCCTTTAAAAGTGTTAAAAGTTCAGAAATCGATTCATCTTTTGAGTGGCAGTCACAATCCTTCTTCTAATTCTATTGTGGCGTCTCCTTCCCCATCTCTTACCCTCCTCGAGAATAGTGATTTTCTCTTGGAAGAGACCGACACTTTTCTTGCTCTTGATTCGATACCTCTGGAATTGATAATGAAATATTTGATGCGGAGGGAGATATTTTTTTGCTTGAAAAATTATTAAATATTGATTCCACAAAAGATCTCCCTCCTCAAGAACTCAATAAAGATTTTGAGGGAGATATTCTTTTTCTTGAAAAGCAAAGAACTCAGAGATCAATTCGCTTATTAGGGGACCATCAGATACCTTTTTAACGGGGAACAAGGAAATCGAATTTAGTCCTCTTAAGGATATTGACGACCCTATTCCAATCCCAAGGGTATTCGAGAAACCCTTAGATTTTCTTGATTTGATTTCAGAAACTTTCAAAATGACTATCATAAATCCTTTGTTTGATTTCGATTCTAAATTTACTTTAAATTCAGACAATCATATCTTTGATATTCAGAATGCGGAGAGTGATGAGTCCGAAACAGAGACTATAATGGAAGAGGTGCAAATTCATAGCTCACAAAGTACCGCACAAATCCCACCTCCGTACAGAAAGTTAACTTTTGATTTAACCATGCCTAAGCTAATCCTTACCTTCTCACACTTTGTTATGGCATTTTTGGTTCTTATCGTGTTTTTGACATACTTGGCCAGAGACTATTATTTTCTTTATCATACGATTTTGGCCTCATCTTTCCTGATAAATTCTCTAAGCTTCATTCATTAGATTTATTCAAAGTAGGAGACCAAAATGAAGTATTTATGTAACAATCCGTTATTCAGGTCATTTTACGACTCCATATATTCAATTATTTATTTTTAGACTTTACGCGTTTACTTTTAATTTTTATCGCTAAGTTATCGCGTAAACTAAAAATATCATTCAACGTAAACGGGCATCAAACAAATAAAAGTTTACGCCAAACAAGTATTATATAATTATTACGAAGATAATTATTGACTTTTCACTCTTTATTTTTATTGGTTACGAAAAACGTTTACGTAAAGCAATAAAACTACATTTTTGCATGCATGCAAACCATAAACCCATCTATACTTCAACAAATACCCACCATTATACCTAATACCCAAAAATAATATAAACCTTCACATAATATATGTATTTTCCATGTATATATCAAACACAAACACAATACATACACTTCTAATTAAATGAAACAAACCACTAACAACATTAAACTATATTAACCTTTATCCAATGGATCAAACCAAAGTAAAAGCATGATATTCAAGCCACCATTTTCAAATTCTTGTCTCCCATGTGTGTTAGTGTATTAGGCAAATTACAAGGGCCAAGAGACAAGAGAAGCATGCTTAAAGCTTATTTCTAATCACTCTTACACCACTCCATACTTACCTTACATCTTTATCATCTATACTTACACTCTAGCATTATAAAACTACATGAACCATGCCTTAACCATAGCTATAAAATCGGCCCCCTTTGAATACATTTGATGGTTTTGAAATGTGGTTTTTTACAAGTTACTTAGGCTATAAATAGAAGGAAAAAAGCAACTAACTTAACATACATCTTATTTGCAAGTAAAACTTCAAACACTTTCTCTGTTTCACTCCTATAAGCCACGGATCAAATAAGCATACCAAATACTTCATAGTTTTTGATTTTTTAAAAGATACAAGTGTACTAGTATTGTTAGTAGTGATATCTAAGTTGATTCAAGGTGTATTGGAAGCTTGGGTATTGGTTTAGCAAGGGTTGATTCAAAGAAGAAACTAGGGTTTTTCAAGGTTTAAATTAGGGTTTCTTGTTAAGTATTTAGTTTTAAATACTTCGGTTGAATTGTGTATCATCTTCATTCATCTTTTTTGAGGTCTAATACAAATCCTAATCTTTTCAAATTATTCATTTTCATATTTATATAATGGTTATATTATTATTCACCACCTATGATTCATTTTATAAGTTTATAAGATAAAATGAGCACATACATAATTCGAATTTATAATTTTCACATGACAAAATGTTGCTAAAAATGTGTTAGAATGCAAGAATATACTTTATATAAGTATTGGTCTCTCTCAACAAAAATCTTTGCTACTTTTCAAAGGTTTAGTTTGGGGAAGTTTCGAGGTATTTGGTTATAAGGCATGTGATATTGCGTGAGGACACACAATCGTTTAGTTTGGGGAATTTTGATAAGTGTAGAATACACATATCCGTTTGTACCTAAAATAACCCAATTAAACCCAAAACAGACCAAAAATGGCAAAAATATGCTTGTATTTGTGTTTTGTGTGTGCAGGTACGGATATATCAAAAATCACAAGAAAACAGTCAAAAACGGGCAAGCACGGACACGAGAATCAGAAGAGTACAAAAAGAAGCCAAAGAATCAAAGCCGAAGCCAGAAAAGTCAAGCCTCAGTCAAAATCAGCCAAGAAAAGTCAAAGTCAGTCAAAGATGGTCAAACTAAGTCAAACACAAAAGGACAAATCCTCAAAATGTTTCACTTTGGTCCCTCAACTCTCACAAAAGTCCAAAAATGTCCCCTCCTCCCTTATTGGGCCTTAAAAACCTTAATGGGCCCAATAACCCCATACCCGGATCCTAAAGCCCAAAACAAAGCCCACTTCCCTTTAATATAAACCACAAGGGCCAAACTTGCAATTTTCGAAAGTCCCTTTATAACTAAAAAGGGAGAAAGGAAAGAGAGGGGCCAATTGTGCTTCTATATCAAAGTTATAACCGATTTAACTGTCGAAAATTGGGCGCCAAATCCATTTACTGTTCACCCTTCGTCTCTAACATTAACCCAGGGTAAATCAAGGGGGTTTTCCAAATTAAAGGGTGCTTAGGTCAATTCAAGTGATCGTTTACAAAATGGCAGGGAGAGATTAGTCAAATCAAGGCTCTAAGTATCCCTCTATCAAGCTCATGCCACGTAGCAATGGAGAAAGCACAATGGAATGTGGGTTTTTGTGCTAAAACACTCACAAAAGAAGCACAATGACATCCAAAAGAGAATGACACGCTGGCAATCTTCAGGTGTCCACACAATGATCAAACGGCCACAATTGAAGCCCCAATGATTAGAAGAAATGATTGGCTAGGATTGAAAGATTGGAGAGCAAGGCAAGAGGCTAGAAGGATCCAAGGCAGGCTATAAATAGAGCCTCACTCTTCACACACACAAAGAGTTTTTTTTAGACATAGCTTTTAATTTAGTTGTAGCTTAAAATCTTAATTCCTAGCTTAATGTTGTTTTAATATTGTAATTTTCCTTTTAAAAGTATTGTAAGCAAGTTTTTAATGAAATTCAGTTTTACTTAATCTCTCCAAATTTCTTTTTCATAAGCTCTCTTAATAAGCCAAATTGTCTTAATAAGCTAATAAGCTCATTTAAAGCTCTTTCAGTCTATAAGCTGAAAGAGAGCTTATTTTAATTCAGTATTACTCTTACCTAAACCTTAAACCAGTCTAATTTACATTTACTATGGAATGCATTGGAATTGAGCTTATGGAAGGGGGATCTAAAAGGGAAGGATCCCCAAGGACTTATACCCTAGCTTATTAATAAGCTAGGGAGCTTGTAGCTGCCATTATTGGACCTCTTGTTTAGCTAGAGGATAAAGTAAGTCTCACCTCTAAATTTCTTGTTCATTTTCTATTCTAGCTTAATTTTCACTTTCATGCTTGCTTATTGCTTTTCTGCTTATTCATTTGCTTATTAGTGCTTAATTACCTTTTATCTAGCTTAATAATCATGGTTACTTATCTGTTTTTGATTAAAATAGTTTAGATCTTAGTCTTTAATATAAGTGTCTAAAAAACCTTAAAAAACCAAAAAAATAGTAGAAATTAGTTTGAATCTTAGATTAATACTCAATTAGTTGTTAATTCATGTCAGTTTAGGTTGTTATAAGCTAAATATAATCTGGTATTTAGTGCTTATTAATTAGTTTTACAATTTAAAGCTTTTCTAAAAATCTGTCAAGTGGTAAAGGAGTGTTTGGCATAAGCTTGTTTGACCTCCTAAAGTCAAAAGTTTTTGTGCAAATCTTTTTAGATAGCTTTGAATTTAGTTTTGTTATATACATTAGAAATGAGTTTTTATAAATTAGTATTTAAGAATTTAAAGAATTTGAGCTTTATATTAAGTTTGACACACTAGGGGATTTTTTTAGGGAATTTCACTTTGTTGATTTTGAATCTAAGCCCTACAAAGGCTTAGATCTTGCTTTGAAACTTGTTGATACACTCTTCTTTGTGTGTGTTTAAGTGCAGGTTTTCCCTTTAGGAAAACTGCACTAAGTGTATTTGCACTTCGCATTGTGCAAACTAGTACTACTGCAATGTTAGTTTTCTGGTCACTTTAGCCTAGTTTTTAGTTTAGTATAAGTAGTTTTTAGATTCTTATATTCAAGTAGGATTAAGTCTAGGTATAGCTTAATATAGAATAAGGCTTAAATTGCATTTTCAAGCTTATTTACCTAGTTTAATTTAGCTGTCAAAGTCACAAAAATTCATAAAAGCCAAAAACAGTTAGCAATAGAATTTAGATTTTAAATTTGAGATTCTAGCTTAAAGTAGTAGGTTTTATTGCTTAAATTAGTTGCTCTTAAGTTGATTGTCAAGTTTTCAAAGTCTCATTTGCTGTCTTTGCTTTTTGAGCATTTATGCTTATTTTTGGTTTTAGGCTTATTTACTAGATTTATGAGTTTGCTTGTTTCCTCCTCAATTTTAGTAGCTTAAAAGCACTTTAAGCTTTATTTTCTTTTTATTTCTAGGTTAAGCACATCATAAGCTTTTTTTTCTAGAACAATCTTTCCTTTCTCAATTTGAGATTTAAAATGAGCTTGTTATAGATTTTAAGTGAATTATAGCCCAAAACCCCATCACCGCAAACAGTTATTTTATAAAGCTGTTTTAGAGATTATACTTAGTTTTTGGTTAAGTCCCGTTTGTTAAGTAGATTATTTTAGTCCCTATCTAATTCCTAGTATATAGTTTTCATAAAAATCTAAAAAATAAAAAATGACAAAAAAGGTGGTTGCCCACACTGAACCCACCACCTCCCACTCACAACACTTATACCTTAAACAGTTTGTACATTAGCTCATTCCAGTAGCATAATACATCAATCAAATACTAGTACACGATTTCAATTTCTTTTTTATAAATAAGAGTAGCTTATTTAGTCTGTCTAGGGCTTATTCGATTCTAAGCAATTTAGCATTTCTTTTTTTTCTTCGTATTTCTGTAGTGTTTAAGATTTTCCCTGAATTTTTTAGATTATTTCCAACTTTAAATTTGATTTTTTTATAATTTTTTCGAAAGTTAAATCTTATAAAATATCAATTTAAAAAATAGAAATTAAAAGTTCAGAATAATACTAAAAATAATTTTTAGTTTTTAAAAAAATAGCTTAAGGTTTACATCTATAATAATTCATCTTTACGTTTTTAGATCTTAAATTTCATTTTTGAGCTTTTATTTTAAATTTTTAAAAATAGGATTTTAATAATAAAAATAGTTTTCTTTGCTTTTATAATATTTTAGACTTTTCTAAGCTTAAAAATCATTTTTTCCAAATTTTTAGTACTTTAATTTGCTATTTTTAGAATTTAATTAGATTAATTAGGTTTTTATTTATTAATAAATTCAAATAATAATCAAAAAAATGTTTTTCCTTTTTCCTAAAACTTTTCTTGTGTCTTATCTTTGGTTTACAATTTTCGTGTACATTTTTAGGGTTTAATTTTAGTTTACTTGCTTAATTGTCGCGTTTTAATTGTTTCATGTTATTTGTTAAGTGCTACTTTATTTTCCTATTTATATAATTGTTATATTATTAATCACCATCTAGGTTTATTTTATAAGTTTTTAAAATAAAATGAGCTTGAACAAATTCGAATTTATATTTTCACATGATGAAATGATGTTAAAAATGTGTTAGAATGCAAGAATATACTTTATATAAGTATTGGTTAAATTATAGAATTAATTTATGAATTTATTTGTTAAAAGTTTATTTATAAAGTTTATAAATAAATAAGTGTTGTGGACATTTTATTTAGACATAAAATGATAGACAATAACTAGAGGACTAATAATATGTGGAAGATGTGTTATTAATTAAATTAGAGGACTTGGAATCATTTAATTATGTCAAAAGTTTATAAAACAAATTATATATCATTTATATACAAACTATATTAATATTTTGTTACAATTCAAAGTTTTATAAATTCTAGAAGTATTTTCTTATGATAGTACATTTCATAAAGAATCCAAGCATATAAAGAACTCGAAAAACGAAGTTACAACGAAGAAGTTATGATTTTGGCAAGATTACGATAATAAGTGTTTTTATAAAAGTCATTTTTATAAAAACTGTAACAGTACAGAATTTAATAAATTCTGTCAATATTTTATTTTGATAGTACATTTTATGAGGATTCCGAATATATAAGGAACTCGAAAAACGAAGCTATAACAAAGAAATTACGATATTTAAATATATATAAATGTTTTTATAAAAGTTGTTTTATAAAAACTGACATTATTTCGAATCTGATAAAATTTTATAAGTATTTTATCATGATAGAACATCTCAACACGATCTCGTGGATATAAAGAACATTAAAAACGAAGCTATAACGAAGGTGTTATGATTTTTACGAGATTTTGTTAATTCAATTTATAAAAAGTATTTTTATAAATAACAAATTAATGTCACTCTTCCTGTACAGAATATTATAAAAATTTTAAATATAAAATTTTGTTAGATTATCTCATCACGATTCCGTACATATAAAGACGCGTAAAACGGAGTTAAAAACGAAAGTTATGAATTTATAAATATTTTATGCACTATTATACTCTTGTGCACTATTTTTATAAAAACACATGTGGGCTGTTAGAGATATAAAATATGGGTTACGAGTGTTTTCGGGTCCGTTTGGGCTATAAAAATTGTAAGAAATATTGTAGTATCATTTATATAATATTTACCAACTTTATAAAACCATTAAACTATTTATATAATATCATTATATAAATACTAAAAATATTAAATCAAGTATATTTAACAAATAATAAATTGATAGACAAAGATAATATTTTTACAAAGATAAATACTTAGACGTTTATTTAACAGGTACAATTTAAATATTGTTTCGATGTTATAAATTAAACAAAGACTTTTAGGTGTTGATGTAACTCTATAAAATTATATGTTGTAATTATTCAAATTCATTACACTCATACGACCTATAATTAATTAGGTTGCAATCGGATTTGCCGAGTCAATTTACATATTTGATTTATATAATCAAATCATTCACCGAGGTGAGTTCATAGCCTTATTTTATACAATTACAATGATTTAGAACTATTGGGGTGAGAAACATGCATTGTTTTACATACTGGACGCAAGTACATTTTTAACCAAGATTACGTGTTTGCCTAAGTAGTGATACTGAGCCCATTATCATGAACTGTCAATTACTTGGTGTAAGCGCGAATGTTATAAATAGATCTATTTGGAATTAACATCCTCGTTCGGGTGAGTAGCGCTCACTAGTTTTGGCGGTACCGAACTAATGGATGTATACCATGTCATATTTGGGATGTTGCGGGTTAAACATCTACACGGGCAATGTTGGCAATTTATATTGCAATTCATACATGTCGAGCTTCAGTGTCATGAGCTTAGGGAAACGTAATTACATTTTATGATATTGTATGTGTTACATTATTGCGCACATGAAATCTTGCGGTCCTACTTTATACATTACTTAAACATGTGAATTCACCAACTTTATGTTGACGTTTTAAAGCATGTTTTTCTCAGGTCAATAAGGTGCAAAGGCAATGATACATTGGATGTCGTTATTTTGGGAGTCATATTGCATAAAGATTTACTTGCATTACATTTTGGGGAATATTTGTTATGTAGTTAAATCTTTACATTTTCAAGGATGAACAAGTTAAGCTGTGAGCTTTTGTAACAAACAATTTCATTAAATTCAATGTATCATTTTTAAACGACTCATTTAAAGGTCGTTCTCTCATATCTTGTGTTATTGATCTCTGAAGTAACACTCTCGGACACTTATTTTGCTGCGACCCAATTTGGGGGTGTTACAGATTGGTATCTAGAGCCAAGGTTATAGAGAACTAGGTCAAATATTTTTACTTGGTCTATAACCGTTTTTCACAAACATTGCATTATATAAAAGTTTTTCACAGGACATACATACACAATTTGTTTGCATTAGTTGGTTATACTAGATGCTTACATGATTAATATACGTCTTTATATTATATTACGTATATTACTACTAGTCTTATATATATACTTATATATACTCTTTTTGGTTTGTTACAGATTCAGTCATGTCGTCAGACTCAGCATTGTCTGCAGTTACCTATACGTTTGTATATTCTGATTCTGAGCCATGGAGATTTCAGTAGGTATTTGATGTGGAGCCGCAGTCTCTAGATGCTGCACCGCAGGCATGACCATCATCAGACTACGTGCCTGGTCCCGAGCACCCACCATCACCAGACTACATGCCTGGTCTTGAAGAGCCAGAGCAGGCACCGCTTTTACCAGAGTATGTTCCTGAGCCAGTATATCTGGAGTATCTAGCTCTGTCAGAAGATGACATTCCGATTGAGTATCAACCCCTACCTGTTGATGCTTCACCGACAACCTTATCACCGGGCTACATTGTTGACTCAACCCCTAAGGAGGATCCGAAGGATGACCCTAAGGAGGATCCTGCTGACTATCCTGCCGATGGAGGAGATAAGGAGGAGGAGGATGAGTCCTTTGAGGATGATGCTGATGACGAAGATGAGGAGGAGGCTGATATGTGGTTAATCACATATCACTTTTCTTTATAAAAATGAGCTTAAATGACCAAAAACAAATGGAAAATACAGTGCATATGTCTGTTTTGTTAATTGTGTTGTGCAGGTAACAGATATTCAACAAAAAGACAAAAATAAAGCCAAAAATGGACAAAAACGAGCATGAGATTGGAAGAGCATGAGAAAACGAAGCCAATGACGTATTCATCTTTACTAGGGCAACCCGTATCCATTTTGTGGACCGGGTCAGCCCATAAATACTTATAGTATTCTAACCTTAGTCCAAAATTCCAAATCCATTTCATAACCAGTCCAAAACGGCCCAAGTAATAAACCAAGCCCAAACCCAGATCCAAGTCAATCTTACTAAAAGTGTGATCAAATTCACTGTTTATCTTTTCCCATTTTTACATTTCAACAATGAGAATTACGGGCCCACACGCCCTCCATCTTCTAGAAGGCTTATGTGGTATAAGTTTTACATCATACCCTAACACCTTGGCGATCCCAAGGAATCCCATTGGCTAAGAGCATGTGTAGAAGATCTAAGGGTGCTAAATGGACGGATTGAAGTTTGTTATCAATCAAGGATGTGGATTGGAAGTTGAATGACGCTCCTCATCGTCTAGAATCTTCCCTCATCAGCTATAAATAGATGGAGAATTCACACATATAGGATATCTAGTTTTGAATAGTAGTTGTTAGCTTAAAATTTATGCTTATTGTATTTTCATTTTAAAAGCTTGCAATCTCTTTATCATTAATAAAAGTTCATTTTCTTTTTAATTTCGTGTTGAGCTTATTTTTACTTTTATGCAATTTCTATTAAAATGTTTTTGGATGTTACTTAATAAGTTTAATAAGCACTAATGACCTTAATAGCTATTACTTATTCAGTTAAGCTCTTTTATAGTTTAACTGAATAAGTTATTCACCTAAATCATCTCAAAAAGTCATAATAAGCTTAATGTGGATGATAAGCTAATAATGGAAGGGCTTATAGGACTTTACCAGCTTATGAAAATAAGCTGGAGCTTGTAGATTGAGCTCTTAGAGAATTTTAAGTCCTTGTTTAGAGAAAAGGACAAGGTATGTTCTAAATTCATTTTCAGCTTAATTTCTATCATTGCTTATTAAACTGCTTATTCACTACTAGTTATTGCTTATTCATGCTTATTCGATCTTATAATAGCTTAGAATTTCTAGTTTATAGTTTAGATTTAGCTTAATTTGAGTTTTAATGTAATCTGTCCAATTCATAGTTAAAATTGCTCATAAGCTTAGCTTATAACCTAGAGCTTATTCTCCTAAGGTTTGTGCTTATTAGTCCTCAATTGTTATAGTTCTTAATATTTTTTAGTAATTTGAGGATTAACAAGGTCTGATTTAGCTTATATGTGGATTTTCATGTTTTAAAGGTGTGTTTGGGTCAAGCAGAAGTAATATAGGCAAAATGATGTTCAGTTGTTTTTAGTAATAAAAATTGTTTTCATAAGCTTGTATCAAGTCTAAAACAAATTTTCATAAGCTCATATTAGGATTTGTTAAGTTTTGTATGTTGTTAAATCAAATTTCTCAAGTTTGCTAGTTCATTGGTTTTTCAAAAATGCTTTTTAGTGAATTACATTAAAAGTCTATTTAAGTTGTGTTATTTGTGTTCAAAACTGGTTTCTAGTGCATCAATATGCATCTGTTTTAAGTTTATACTCTTTGGTAAAACCTTTTAAGCATTTCAACAAAAATCAGTCAAGTTTTAGTGCTAGCTCATGGCCTAATCTTACTAGTCAGATATTGCAGGTCAAAATTGTGGTTAAGATCTAGCTAAACCTTGCTGAATTTGGGTTATCTTAGCTTATTTTGGTCTGATCTCAATCTGTTTCTAGCTTTTTAGTTTATCTAAATAGTTTTTGAGCCTTAAATGTTAGCTACAAGTAGTCAAAAACAAGTAGTAGTAATCTGTCCTTTTCACTTAGTCTTTTTTAGCTTATTTCCTAAACTGATTTGCTTAATTCTAGCTTTTAAATGTTGATTGAGTCTAGTCCTTATTCTGTTTTTAGTTTTTAGCTTATTCTCAATGCTTATTAGTCCTAATACTTAACTTAAAATAAATGGTGAAAGTCCCCTACACCCCTTTTAGAGTAAACTAACTTAAAAGCTTTTAGTTCTTTTTCAGCTTAATAGATTTGCTTATTTCAAGTTTTAAGTGCTTATTGAGTCTAGGTTAGGAACTGTTTCTAGCTTATTGGTCTCCAGGTTAGCTTATTGATCTTTAGATTGCTTATTGAGTCCAAAAAGTTTAGTTAAATGTTAAAGAGTCTAAACTAGCCAAACTGTCACTTTGATTAATCTTTTTCTAGCTTATTAATAAGTTCTGACTTAAAGTACTTGATTAAAAGTGTTTATTCTTGTTTATACTTTAGTTGTTTCAAAAAGAAAAAAAAATGTTTTATAAAAAAGGACAGTCACAGGACTCGAACATGTGACCTCCCCCTTAACACACGCACGACTTACCAACTGCCCTTGGGTCTTTTTCAGTTATTAGCTTGTTTCTTTTACTACTTAAACTAGTTTAGTTTTTAGCTTATTTTGCTTATTTGAATTTTAACAGCTTATTGGTGATAGCTTATTGATCCATTTTTAGAAATTTTTATAAAATTTTAGGATTAAGTTTAATATTTTTAGTTTAATTTTTAGTTATAAAAATTGTTTTATTAGTTTTAAAAATATAAAAAAATATTAATTTTTTTTATGTTTCTAAAAAAATTAGTTTCTGTATTTTAGTTTAAGAAATTTGCATTTTGAGTTTTTAGAGTTTTATTTCGTCATTTTTAGTTAATTAGTTACTTTTAGTTATTAATTAGTTATTAAATGTTTTAAATGTTTTTAGAATTTTAAATTGCCTTTATTCCTAGATTAGCGTGCCTTTATGTGCTTTCCCTTTGCGTTATTAGATTTAGAATCCAAAATCCAAAATTTCGATTATTCAAGCACCCGATTACGAATCGAAATAAGATTTTCAATATTCACGCTTCGTTAGGAAAACGACTCAGGAACGATTTGAACTTTATCCTTTCCTAAGGGTAATTTTCTCATCAATACTTTCCGGAAATATATTTTATTAGTGATTAGCTTATTACTCTTTCACAAGAGTAATTTGCCTTTTTACTTATACTATATATATACTCTATTATAAGCGAATCAATTTTTGGCGCCGTTGTCGGGGATGTCTTTGTAAAAGTAGGAAAGTTTCATTTTCTAGCCGACTTTGTTGTCGTTGATTATGATGTCGATCCTCGGGTTCCCCTCATCCTCGGGAGGCCTTCCTTGAGGACGTCACGAGCATTAATCGATGTGCACGGCGAAGAGTTAACTCTTTGAGTTAATGATGAAGCCATAACATTTAATGTCGGAAACCCTTCGAGATACTCCTATAGATATGATGATGTATTGGTTAATCGAATCGATGTCATAAACGTTACATGTGAGGAGTATGCTTAAGAGGTGCTCGGATTTTCGGATAGTTCTAAGAGTTGCAATCCCACTCCGTCTTCAGATCCTATCATTACTACCTCTTCCCCCTCTCTGACTCCTTTTGAGGGAGGTGACTTTGTTTTGGAAGAGATTGAGGCTTGTCTTACAAGTGATTCAATTCCACTGGGAATTGATGATGCCGACTTTGATCCGGAGGGAGACATTCTTGTTGATCCCTTCTTGA
>BQNB010084281.1:0-28798 GCA_026074375.1 Tanacetum coccineum
CCCGGCCCATTAAGTGGGCCCGGGTTGGTCCGTAGAGTATGGGTACGTCTTCGGCCTCGGTTTTTTCGTCCTCTTTTCATTCTCGTGTTCGAATTTGTCCGTTTTTGCCTTTATTTTGTCCTTTTCTTAATATCCGGTACAACCTGCACATACACAAACACAAAAACAAGCATATACATTGTATTTTTCACACGTTTTTGGTTATTTGGGCTCGTTTTATAAGGTAAAAGGTATGTGTAAAATAACACATACCATTTATCTACTTTATTTTGCTATGAACCTCATAGTCATGAGATGCTAAATCTCTCATAACTACTCGGTGAAAATAATATAATGAATAAGCGTTTGGTGTAATTACGAAATTGTTAATCTTAAGCTTATGTTAAAATCCTATCGTGTCCAATCTTATCAACTTTGATTATCAACTTTGAGTATATACTCACACCGGTATAGGTCAAAAGACCTGTTGTGAACTATATAGTTTTAAAGATTTGTCTTTGATCTTTATCATTTGTGACGAGAAATCCACTTACGTTATCCGAGTAGTCATCTTTCTCATTATTGAATTCAGTTCAGTTTACTCTAAATCTGTTAAAGTTTATTTTTCATCTGATTATTCGAACACTACGCAAATCCTTGTGGACGACCTGGTCTTACCTAAAAAGATTATACTACATACGTGGGTTATACTTTTACCCGTGTGTTTCCATCTCATAACCGGTAATTTCAATCTTATAAATTTAAAGCTTTTAAAACACAACAATCCTCCTTCTACAACACCTTATGTTCCCCCAACTAAGAATGATTGGAATTTGTTGTTCCAACCAATGTTTGATGAGTACTTTAATCCTCCACCAAGTGTTGTTTCTCTAGTTCCTACAGCTACTGCTCCAAGACCTGCTAATCCGACTGGTTCACCTTTGTCAACTTCCATTGATCAAGATGCACCATCCACCAGTACTCCATCAACAACACATGAAACACAGTCTCTAATTATTTCTGAAGGTGTTGAAGAACAATTACAACCAGCAATATTTGATAATGATCCATTCCAAGATGTTCTTACTTCAAAACAAAGTTCTCAAGAATCATCATCAAATGTGCAACCACTCGACCACCAACCACTTGAACACATCACTAAATGGACAAAGATCCATCCGTTGTCTAAACTTATTGGCCATCCTTCTTGACCTGTCTCAACACATAAACAGTTACAAACTGATGCCTTGTGGTGTTTCTTTGATGCTTTCCTCACCTTCGTTGAACCAAAGAACTTTAAAGAAGCATTTAGAATCATCATGGATCAATGTAATGCAAGAAGAAATTCATGATTTTGAACATTTAGATGTGTGGGAGCTTGTACCTTGTCCAGATTATGCCATGATAATTAACTGAAGTGGATTTTCAAAGTTAAGAAAGATGAATTTTGAGGAGTATTAAAAAACAAGGCTAGGTTGGTAGCTAAGGGATATCGTCAAGAGGAGGGAATTGACTTTGAGGAATCATTTGCACCGGTTGCTAGAATTGAGGCTATTCATATCTTCGTTGTAAATGTTGCCAATAAGAACATGACTATCTACCAAATGAATGTCAAAACAGATTTCTTAAACGGCTAGCTTTATGAAAACCTAAAGATCGTTGTAGCTCTAGTTTGTTAAGAACTAATCTAGGATAATGATAACATAGGCGGAATATTCAAACATAAAATCAATATTATCATAACAAGGTTTTACCAAACATTCCAAGCCCTAATATTATTTAATCAGAACAATACGGATACATCAATGAACTGTAACAGGGATCAAGGAAAACCTTGATTACCTTGAGGCTAAAACTACATATGGCGTCTACATCTCTACGCCTAGACACACACACACACACTTTTCTAGTGTTTTACATCTTGACACACATAAAACTATATCTAGGGATCTCTTTATATAGTAAAGTCCATCTAGATTTACAAAGGAAAACATAATTGTATAAGGAAACTAAATCTTTTAATTCTTTAATAAACTTCATCTTTATCTTCAAGAATCATATCTTTTGGAATCTTTTATCTTTGTTGACTTAACTCACACTCAGTTGTAGAATTCCATAATGATTGTTTTAGTCCTATATGTTCATCTTGTTTTGTCTTATCAACTCAAATATAATTCCTAATAATCTTCCCCTAGTTGATAATGACAAAACCAAATAAGCACGAACTTCCCCTAAAGTTAATATATGAATGAAAACTTCCCCTTAAGCTACCAAGGATCTACAAGTTGCAAATCATCAAATCTTCTTTCCCTTTTTGTCAATATCAAATAAGAGACTAAAATATGCAACTTTGATCTTCACAATTGAACAATATGCACTTCAATCTAACGTATTCCAATGACCCAAATTGCCCTCCATTGCGGCACCTTAAGAAAAATGAACATTGAGTAGTAGAAAACTTTACATAGCATAGTAGTAACAAAAGGCGGGATAGTAGTAAAAACCTTCACCTCAATGTAGCATATAAATGGTTAAACATTTTAACATTAAGCTTCCCCTGAAACCCATATGTTAACCATTTCTTGAATCTTTAATTCTCTAGGCTCTATGTAATGATTACTGATGAAGAAAACTAAGTATAACGAACTTGATGCTGAAGTAGAATAACCCAAACTTGTGTCTTATAACTTGCACTATCCACGTGACTTTGAACGTATACCCAAAACTAATGTATAGGGAGACCGCAATCTCTTGACAATTTATCTTCATCTTCTATGAGACACATAACTAAAGTGATAGCAAATGTGAGCATTGAACACCATAAGAAAAATCACACACCTTTGCTAGATTTGTCAATTCTTCGTCACACCGTTTCTAAGCACGAACAAGTTATCTTCAAAGTGTAACACCTAATTTAAGATATGATAAAACACAAACCCAAATAATTCCACTTCATCGTCAAATAAGTGATAAATAATAATCTTCGTAACCACATCTTCAATAAAACGAGTCGTTAAACCTTTTTTAAACCAAAATCAATCCGTTAGCTTTGATACCACTTGTTGATACCAATCCTTGATCGATTCCTTAGATTGTCTAAGATTAAATTAACTTGGATAAATCCAAAATAACTTGTTGTAGAAACTTTGTATGTATACTAAAGTGTATGCAAAATCTACACCTTAATACCTAGAAGTATTATGAATAAAACAATAATCTTGAACAAACAAAGATATAACCAAACGCTCCAATATTATTAGATTAATAATACGAGTACTCTTCACTAGTACTAGGGTTTATAACCTTGAAGCTTTTCTGAATCGACTTGACAAGTATGAAAACTTATAAAAAATGATATCTCAACTAATGCCCTAGAGCCTCCTTTTATAGACTAAGGAGTCCTAGTCGGCTTACAATACATTCCTAAGATATCTTAATCTTTTCTAAACATAAACGTAATCTTTTAAATAAATACATTATGTATATCTTGTACATAAATATCTCAATACTTATCTTCACAAGTATTCTTGTTCTCCAAACAATCTTTATCTCTTTAATTCGTCTTTATCCTCTTGACAGTAGAAAGTCTTCAAGCAGTTGTAATCAGCAGTTGTAATCTTTTCACCAGCAGCACTAATAAACATAAGCAGTAGTAACATTAGTACTAGCAGTACTAATATATACTAACAGTAGTAACTTGTACTAGCAGTCTTAACATTTACTACTAGCAGCACTAACTACTTAGCTTATATTTTAGTCTTCAACACTGAGCAGTCTTAACTTCAACTAACAGCAGTAACTTTATGCTATCAGTACTAAATTATACTAACAGTAGTAACTAGCAGTGGTAACATTATACTACCAGTACTAACTACTTAGCATAATTTCCATTATGTACCTGAGCAGTAGTAACTTCTAAGAATCCTTGAAGTCTTTTAAGTCCCAACAATCCTCCCCTAAACTTGATGTTCATCTTCTGAATCTTCAAGTTTCTTCTTTAAAAGTCTTCATCATACTCAGGAAGATGCATTCAAACCTTTCATTGACCTTTTTGCTGCTTTATCATAAGCTTTAGCAGTTGATAGCACATCTCATTAAGATGATCAGTTTGAAGTTTCTTGTTTAGCATATTGGTAATTGTTATTGGTGTGAGGGGATATCTCTTTTCAACTAACATGAAGATATGCATATTTCTAAACCTAGCAAAGTGTACTCCACATGAATCATACAATTTCCAAACAGACACTGTATAACCTTGTAGATCTCTCCAAACTTTACTTCTAATGTCTGGTTCAAACATGACTTTAAAATCTCCCCACAACACTCTTTCATGATCATCTTCAGGCCTTATATCACCATGCTTTCTTTTGATTAACTTCCAAAGAGTCAGCAAATCTTCTCTGTCAATGCCTTAAAGCATTCTAATCATTGAAGAATATCTCTTAGAGCTTCCATATGCTCTTATCAACTGATAATGTACCATTATTCCTTCTTTAAGAAGCTTGTAATCAACAATCACTAGTGGTTTGGTAGCAAGTGGTATATCATCAATTGCTATATCATCATCCTTTTTAATCACCAAATGCTTTTTCAGCTCAGCTTCATCATCTTCTTCAACTTCTTCAACTTCTTGAACTTCCTCCATTATTTGTTTCTTTGAAGATTCTTGTTGTTGCTCTTTTCCTGCTCTTTTCCTTACAAGCATCTTCTTTCTACTCCATTTAGCTTTCTCCTTACTACCTTCTTCCTTCTTTTCATTGCTTTCTTGTGTCTCAGAACTCATAGCCACAAAGGTATTTACCCTCTTCATCTCCTTGTCAAACAGCTTTTGAATTTCATTATAGCTCTTTCCCATTAACTGTTTGTGTTTGTATCCCCCCATGTGCTTAAGATAGGTAGACATTTGAGTTCTCTTCTGTGCCTTGATAGGAGGTCTGTTTCTCTTTTCTTGTGCTCTTAGTGCAGCAAAATGTTTTCTTCTTTTCTCCATTAATTCCATAAACAATTTTCCTTTTTCCTCATCTGTCAACTCCTCTCTTTCTCTTGTTTGGAGCCTCTTATCCAGTAATCTATCAGCCTCCATCATAGCTTGTGTATTTTCCCATGATTCAATCAATGCTATGTTGGCTTCTTCTTGCTTTTGCCTTTCAAGCCTTTCTTCTTCTATGATTTCAGCATCCAACTAAGCTTGAATGTCTCTTGCCATTTGGTCATCAAGAGAAACTTGTTCTTTTCTTTTCAGAGGTCTCTCAGGCTCTTGCATAATACCTTTTCCTTTGTCTTTGACTAAGGTTTGTGTGACAAAAACTGTTGGTTTAGATACAAATACTTGCTCTTCCTGATCATGAAAAACAATTCCCTTTGCCTTGGGTTTAGCTGCCTTGATTTCCATTAAAGTCTGAGCCAAAGTTTCTTCAACAGTTGTAAGAATTATAGGAGCAGCACTACCTTCAACACCAGCAGTAGTAACTGCTTCACCAGCAGTAGTAACTGCTTCACCAGCAGTATTATCATCAAGTTTTGTACTCTGCTCATCTTTCTCATCATCCAAAACTCCAGTATCAAACATTAAATCCTCATCCTGCCTTTCTTGAGTTTCATCAACTAAAGTTACATCAACATCATCATCAATATCTTTAATACTCCTCTCCTGTTTGGATGCACCTTCATAATCACCCAAACTCTCCTGATCTTCAGAGGACTCAACTCTCCTTGACATACCAACTTTCTTTAGTCTTTTCAAACCTGAAGGTCTTGACTTTTTCTTCCTTTCTAACCTCTGGATCCTTTTTTTCAAATCAGCAATCTCCTTTGCTTGAGCATCCCTTGCTTTTTTTAAATCAAGAACCTGTGTTTGTAATTTGGTACATAAAACCATTAATTCATTTAGTTGCATGCTATCCTCACTACTAGGGAGTGGATCATTGGAAGGTGTGGGTACACTTTCCTCATGCTCAGTCTCATCTTGAGAAACCTCTGTCTCATTTCTTTGTCTCCTCTTAGACTTTTGCTTGGGATGAGAGGGTGTAGATGGTTGATCAATAATAGGTATTTGATTGGAATAAGTTGGATGATCTGAATCCTCACCCACTTCTTCAGAAGCTTGAACCATCATAGTATCAAATAGAGGTGTGATTCTCCCAGAAAAATCCTTACCAGCTCTCTTCATGTTAGCAAAAACTTTCTTTGTGTAGAAAGGATTAACAAAAATCTTATTATGATGTGACATGTCTCCATGTTGTTTATTAATGAAAACTTGTAGAAAACGTGGATACATCAGGAATTTAACCCCTCCATCTAACTGTTTCACCATAGCATTAAAAATGTACTTAGACAGATTAAATTTCTAGTTTGTTGCCAAGCATATAATCAAAGAAGCCATTGTACTACTGAATTCATTCCATGCAGTGAATTTGGCACTAAAGCATTGTGTAATAGTGTGAATGAAATACTTCCACTATGGAGAAAATAAAGCTTTATAAAAATAAGCTTTTGAGAAGGCTTTTCATACCCCATACGTGCCAGTTCTTCAAATATAGTAGCAGTCGGCAGACAATCAGTACCTTCTGCATCATCCAAGTGAAGATCACTCCTAATGCTTGACTCCGTAATGATAAGCTTCTTTTTATCAACTAGGGCTTGTAACTGACGTACTCCGTTAACCATCTTGACAGTTGTTGTTGCCCAAAATTGTTCAATACAAGATGTGTAGATGATTGGTTAAACTATTAAAGCATAATGAACAGAACTTACTTTCAGGAAATCAATTATCTCAGCAAACCCATCACTTTCTACAGGTTTTTCCAAGAACGCGACCACATTATGCGTTTCAGCAAACTTAGGGCTTGGCATAATGATGATTTTGATGATTAAAGATGAAAATTAAGTTAGGGTTTATGTTTAGAGAGTGTTTGAATAATTGAAATCGAATAAAGAAGTAAATGAAACCCTAAATCAAAGTATTTATAAAATCACCCTCAGCAGCAGGAACTTGAACTGGCAGCATTAACATATGCCTAACAGCATTAACTGAACCCAACAGCATCGACATAAGCTTAGCAGCATTAATGTATACCAGCAGTAGAAACTGTATGCTTAGCCGCATAAACAAATACAGGCAGCACTAATTTAAGCCTAACAACATTAACTTAAGCTTAGCAACATTAAGTTGAAGCTGGGCAGCATTAAGAATAATACACCAGTAATCACCCAAATTTCATTCCAAAAAGCAATTTTCATCATCAAATTTGATTCTCACAAGCTCTCTTTCTGTTTTTATGCTCACATTATCTCTTAATTCTTTTTGCTCACATAATCACTCATTTCTATTTTTATGCACACATCTCTCTTTTTATTTTTAAGCTTACTTAATCTCTCATTTCTTTTGGCTCACCAAAACACTCTTTCTGTTTTTATATGACAATTATGTACAAAGTTCCATTAATTCCAATAGTTTCATACTGTCCTCCCCACTTCTAAGTGTGTAACCTCTTGAGAGAGGTAGATCATTGGACTATTTAGATGTAGTCTCAAACCTAGTTTGAGCATCCACATCCCCCAATATGGTTTCATGGCACCTAGGACGACTTCCTGAATCAATTCCCTAAGGAGTTGATCCTTTAAGTGTTGCCATGGATTGGGTCTTATTTGATGTTACCACTGTCCTACTCTGCTTCTAAGCTAGAAGCAGTAGTGGCAGCCCTTTCTATTCTGTTACCCAACTCCTTATGGACAGCCTCATCACCAACCTTTTTCAGGGGAACCACTAGACTGAGGTATCTTGGTGTCCCGACCCCTTTTGACATGCCTAGATGTTTTTGATTCTTTTTAACATTCTTTTGATATAACATATCCTTCCATCCATACTTTGACTGTATTAATAAGTAGCCTCCCCTCAAACAATGCTTCAAGGGATAAGTATTTGCTCAACAGTTGTAACTTTGGCTCTCTTGTCATCTTAACAACATTAACTTTTGCCTGGCAGTAGTAATTTTTTGCCTAGCAGTATTAACAGATGTCTAACAGTATTAACTATGTCTTCAATAATTATGCAACAACATGCCTCTATTCATCACAAGCACACTAAAAAAGACTAGATAGACATGTGAGAATTCATGAGGATCCATATTTATGCATAACCCATGAATAAAAGTTAAAAACTGTGATCCAAGATCATTAACTTTCTCTCAAACAAAACTTCAAAGGTGAAGCATTCAACATCAAGTATTCAATATGCTTTACCTGCAGATGTTAGTCCATAGCCAAAAATACAAAATCCAAAGTATGTTCTTCTTGACAACATTAAGTATGACTAATAGTTTTAACAAACAGTCTTAAGTATAACTAGCAGTTTTAATTATACTTAGCAGTGGTAATTGACAAGACTAGCAATATTAATCCTTTACAAAACTTTTACAAAAACATAAAGAGATATAGACATTTAAGGATTAAGCATTCCAATACTTGAGACCAAGTACTGAAACCTCCCAGCATCAAAACCTTTTGTAAGAAAATCTGCAACATTATAATCAGTATGCATTTTAACCATTTGTATTAACTTTTTAGCATTGCAATCTCTTATAAAATGATGCCTAATCTCTATATGTTTTGTTTTAGAATGTTGAACAACATTTTCAATAATGCAGATAGTACTGTTATTGTCAATATTAATGACAGTATTTGTGAAATTGTACCCATAATCCAGCAATTGATTTTGAATCCAGAGTACTTGTCTACAACAACTAGCAGCAGCCATATATTCAGCTTCAGTTGTAGAAGTGGCAACCACAGTTTGCTTCTTACATTGCCAAGATATCAACCTGTTCCCCAAAAATTGACAACCTCCAGTTGTATCCTTCCTATCTTGAGTTGCTCCAGCATAGTCACTATTAGTATAAGCAACCAGTTCAAATGGAGAATCCCTAGAATACCAAAGGCTTAAAGTTGGTTTGCCTTTTAGATATCTAAAAATTCTCTTTACAGCTAAGAGATGTGATGTCTTTGGAGTAACTTAAAATCTGGCACATGTACATACTACAAACATAATATCTGGTCTAGATGTTGTGAGATACATCAAAGACCCAATCATAGATCTATAGATATGTACATCAACATCATCAGCATCTCCATCTTTAACTAAAGGTTTTTCCAAATCAACAGGAGTTGAAGCAGACTTCACATTAGTGTAGTTGAATTTCTTCAAAATCTCAGCTACATATTTATCCTGACTGATAAATATTCCATCTTCCTTCTGTTGTACTTGTAATCCTAGAAAGAAAGTAAGTTCTCCTATAGAACTCATCTGAAACTTATCTTTCATGAGCTTCTCAAATCCAGTACATAACTCCTTGTTTGTAGAGCTAAAGATAATGTCATCAACATAGACATGTATAAGCAAAATATCTCCTTTTTGCTTTTTTAAAAATAATGTCTGATCTATCTTGCCTTTTTTAAACCCATTGCCTAACAGATAGTTAGCCAAAGTTTCATACCATGCTTTTGGTGCTTGGTGCAAACCATAAAGTGCCTTGACCACCTTGTAAACTTTGTCTGGATGGTCAGGATCTTTAAATCCTGGTGGTTGAGTAACATAGACTTCTTCCTCAGTAGTTCCATATAAGAAAGCACTCTTTAAATGTCTATATCTCTTTATGTTTTTGTAAAAGTTTTGTAAAGGATTAATACTGTTAGTCTTCTCAATTAATACTGCTAAGTATAATTAAAACTACTAGTTATACTTAAGACTGTTTGTTAAAACTGTTAGTCTTAAACTTAATGTTGTTGGTCCATCAATTAATACTGCTAGTACAACTGAACAAGATAGCTCTAAAGACATGTTCACTATGGAAGTTAGTCATACACTTGAAACCACTAATATTGAGTTCTTCAGTGATGAAGATGAACCAGAAGTTGATTTGAGGAACATCACAAATTCCTATACAGTTCCAACCACTCCTAATACAAGAATTCATAAAGATCACCTAATTGATAATGTGATTGGTGATGTGAAGTCATCTGTTCAGACAAGAAGAATGACAAAACCTACTTCTGAACAAGGGTTTCTCAGTGATGTGTATGAACAGAAAACACATGATACCCTGAATACTTGTTTATATGCTTGTTTTCTATCACAGTTTGAACCAACAAGCATTGCTAAAGCCCTATTTGATTCATCATAGGTGGAAGCAATGCAGGAAGAACTTCTTGGATACTTGTGGATTTGCCTAGTGGAAAGAGGGCCATTAGAACAAAATGGGTCTTTAGAAACAAGAAAGATGAAAAGGGGATTGTGATTAGGAATAAAGCAAGGTTAGTTGCACAGGGTCATAGAGAAGAAGAAGGTATTGATTATGAAGAAGTATTTGCACCTGTGGCAAGAATTGAGGCAATAAGATTGTTTTTGACCTATGCTTCTTTTATAGGTTTTCTGGTAAATCAAATGGATGTAAAGAGTGCTTTCTTATATGGAACTATTGAGGAAGAGGTTTATGTTACTCAACCACCAAGATTTAAAGATCCTGACCATCTAGACAAAGTTTACAAGGTGGTCAAGGCACTTTATGGTTTACAACAAGCACCAAGAGCATGTATGAAACCTTGGCTAACTATCTGTTGGGCAATGGGTTTAAAAGAGGCAAGATAGATTAAACATTATTTATCAAGAACCAAAAGGGAGATATTTTGCTTGTACATGTTTATATTGATGACATTATCTTTGGCTCTACAAACAAGGAATTATGTACTGGATTTGAGAAGCTGATGAAGGTAAACTTTCAGACTATGAAGAAGTTTTTGCTCCTATGGCAAGAATTGAGGCAATAAGATTGTTTTTGGCCTATGCTTCTTTTATGGGTTTTCTGGTATATCAAATAGATGTGAAGAGTGCTTTCATATATGGAACTATTGAGGAAGAGGTTTATGTTACTCAACCACCAGGATTTAAAGATCCTGACCATCCAGATAAAGTTTACAAGGTGGTCAAGGCACTTTATGGGTTGCATCAAGCACCAAGAGCATGGTATGAAACCTTGGCTAACTATTTGTTGGGCAATGGTTTTAAAAGAGGGAAGATAGATCAGACATTGTTTATCAAGAAGCAAAAAGGAGATATTTTTTCGTGTACAGATCTATGTTTGGAATGACATTATCTTGTGCTCAACTAACAAGGAACTGTGTACTGGTGTTTGAGTGAAGCTTATGAAGGATAAGGTTCAGATGAGTTCTATGGGAGAACTTACTTTCTTTCTAGGATTACAACTACAGCAGAAGGAAGATGGAATATTTATCAGTCAGGATAAATATGTAGCTGAGATTTTGTAGAAATTTACCTACACTGATTTAAGTCTGCTTCACTCAGTTGAATTGGAAAGCCCTTAGTCAAAGATGGAGATGATGATGATGTTGATGTACATCTCTATATATCTATGATTGGGTCTTTTATGTATCTCACAGCATCTAGGCCAGATATTATGTTTGCAGTATGTGCATGTGCTAGATTTTAAGTGTCTCCAAAAACATCACATCTCTTAACTGTAAAGAGAATTTTTAGATATTTGAAAGGCAAACCAACATTAGACCTTTAGTATTCTAGGGATTCTCCATTTGAATTAGTTGCTTATACTGATAGTGACTATGCTGGAGCAACTCAAGATAGAAAGTCTAAAACTAGAGGTTGTCAATTTTTAGGAAACAGGTTAATATCATGGCAGTGTAAGAAGCAAACTTTGGTTGCCACTTCTACAACTAAAGTTGAATATGTGGCTGTTGCTAGTTGTTGTGGACAAGTACTCTGGATTCAAAACCAATTGCTAGATTATAGGTACAATTTCTTGAATACTGTCATTAATATTGACAATAACAGTACTATCTGCATTATTAAAAATCATGTTCAACATTCTAAAACAAAACATATAGAGATTAGGCATCATTTTATGAGATTGCAATGCTAAAAAGTTAATGAAATGGTTAAAATTCATATTGATTATAATGTTGCAGATCTTCTTTAAAAAGATTTTGATGCTGGAAGGTTTCAGTACTTGGTCTCAAGTATTGGAATGCTTAATCCTTAAATGTCTATATCTCTTTATGTTTTTGTAAAAGTTTTGTAAAGGATTAGAATTGTTAGTCTTGTCAATTAGTACTGCTAAGTATAATTAAAACTACTAATTATACTTAAGACTGCTTGTTAAAACTGTTGGTCATACTTAATACTGTCAAGAAGAAAATACTTTGGATTATGTATTTTTGGCTATGGAATAACACCTACAGGTAAAGCATCTTGAATACCTGATGTTGAATGCTTCACCACTGAAGAATTAGTTGAGGGAAAGTTAATGCTTTGGATAACAATTTTTAACTTTTATTCATGGGTTATGCATAAATATGGATCCTCATGAATTCTCATATGTCTATCTAGTCTTTTCTAGTGTGCTTGTGATGAACGAGGCCATTTTGTTTATAATATCGAAGACAGAGTTAATACTGTTAGACATCTGTTAATACTGCTAGGCAGAAAATTAATATTGCCATGCAAAAGTTACAACTGTTGAGCAAATATTTATCCCTTAAAGCATTGTTTGAGGGGAGGCTACTTATTTATACAGTCAAAGTATGGATGGAAGGATATGTTATATCAAAAGTAATGTTTAAAATAATCAAAAACACTATGCATCTCAAAAAGAGGTCCGGACACCCGAAGATACCTCAGTCTAGTGGTCCTCTTGAAAAAGGTTGGTGATGAGGTTGTCCATAAGGTGTTGGGTAACAGAATGGAAAGGGCTGTCACTACTGCTTCTAGCTTAGAAGTAGAGCAGGAAAATGGTAACATCAAATAAGATCCAATCCATGGCAACATTAAAATGGATTGTCAACTTTTCCCCTTTTTTTTTTAAGGAAATTGATCAGAGTGGTCTAGGTAGCCACGATACCATAAATGGGGATTGGGTGGCTCAAACTAAGGTTTGGCGACTACATCAAGTACACACTTGGAAGTGGGGAGGACAGTATGAAACTATTGGATTTGATGGAACTTTATACACAACTATCATATAAAAACAAAAAGAGTGTTTTGGTGAGCTAAAAGAAATGAGAGAGTAAGTGAGCTTAAAAATAGAAAGAGAGATGTGTGTATAAAAACATAAATGAGTGATTATGTGAGCAAAAAGAAATGAGAGATAATGTTGTAACATTTCTCATTTTTGTGTCATTGTACGACTCTATTAATGATCACTATTTATTTTTGTCCGATACGCGTTTACTTTTAATATTTACTTTTAAGATAAATCGCGTAGACTAAAAATAATCAATGAATGTAAACGATCATCAAATAAATTAAGGTTTACATCAACCAAGTAAGAAATAATTATTAAGAAGATAATTATGTACTTTGCATATTTTATTTTTATTGGTCACGTAAAAGGGTTACGTTTCGCGATAAAATACATTTGGACACACCCCGGAAATACCTAGACTTACCTAGACTCAAACCAATACCCACTTTTTATCCTTAAGCACTAAATTTATACAAATCTTATGTTAAGGGCTTATGTTAGCCGAATGTGGGCAAGATAAACCCACATGAAATCGTCCCTAGTGGATTTAGCTAACAAAATCATGTAATGAATCCTCAAAGTACATGTACATCCCTAAACTAATTAAGATAAGTACTTAGTGTTTTCCTTAACAACAAATTCACATTTGGATGGTTAATAACCAATTCTCCCTTTTGGGTCCTCTAGGCCACGGTTAACAAGGAAGAAACACACAAAATCCTTAAGATTTCCTAATCTCACAAAATCTTGTACATCACTAGCCTAATTAAAACATGTACTAGAATGGTTTAACCAAAAACAATGGGAAACTAACTAGAAACTCTAAAAACCACTAATAAGGGCCGGTTTGGTTTTGTTGTGACTAGAAGTAAGTGACCAAGTAGTTGCCTATAAATACTCTCACAATCTCACCATTTTGCACTCTTACAAACTCACATACACTTTAACTCCCTCAAAACAACTAAACATATATTCCCCCCCCCCCCACTTCCTTTGTCGGGACATCAACAGGCAAACAAACACCTTCCCCTTCATTCATGCCAAACCACAAAACCTAGCAAGGTGTATTGTAAAAAGGGTGCTCAGGGGTACATGAGCCTAAGGATAGCATTACACATTCATTACACGACTACCAAGAACTCAAGAAAACTTATAAGTCTCTCACGAACAACTTTACATCTCATAGCTTAAAATTTCCTTGATTTCTACGACTTGTGTCACGATAAATAGCCGATATACGATACCTATACATGCATGTGTTAGACCTTGTGTGGTGCTAAGATACAAGTAAATGTGTACCTAAAGTCTTAACCACTCCAATTGTATAGAAGCTTGGACACAACACAAACCTTTACCCACATACGCGAATATTAGATTATCTCTACGTAAACTTTTCTTGTTAAATCAACACACTATGACTTGAGAGGATTGTTTAGAAACATATGAAACGTTTGCATGTGAAATGTGACATGAAAATACGTTAAAACACGCTACATATAGTCATTAGGGCAAGATAACTAAACACACATGTTGCTAGAGGGGTGGCAGGCCACAATGGGCCTTGCGTGACCCAAACAAGCTTGCGGCTTGGGCTCAACCGGCCCAACAGCCCACAAGCTGAATCCATAGCTTATGTTTAAGCTCATTTGGGCTTATTAATCGGACTAGCAAATTTAGAGAGCTCAAACGGCTTAAAAGGCTTATTATAAACCTAAGAAGGTTATTAGACCTTAAAGAATAAAGCCCAAACCGCTAGAACCCCTATCGGGCTTCTATCGAGCCCAACAAGGCCCAACGAGGGCTTATTTATAAGCCCACGGCTAATAATAACCACCCTAGCTTAATTATGACTCTTAGAAGTGCTCATTGCTATCACATAGGGCTATTCATTTTATTTAGAAACCCATTCTAACCCTTATACGGGCCTCTCTAGCCATTACGGCCCTAAATAAGCGAATAAGCTCACAATAAGCTTGGGCAGCTTATTGATGATCTTATGAGAGCTCAAGGAGCTTAATAGACCTTAATATAGCAAACGGACCCAAATGGACCCAACCGAAAAGCCTAAAACCCTATTCGGGCCTTAAATGGGCCCAACGGCCCATTAGCTAGTGCTTATTAGCTTATTTGGATAAGCTGAAATGAAACAGACCCTAAAGCACTAAATAAGCCCAAGAAATAAGTTAGATAAACCTAAGGGACCCTTAAGGTTCTATTCGGGTTGAGTTATTGGGCCCGTAAGCCCAATAAGCTCGAAATAAGCTCCAATAAGCTCCCCGAGCTTATTCTAAGCTTATCAGACCCTGCTGAGCTTATTGGAACCATTTGAACTTATTAAAATCATTTTGGACCTTTAAAACGCTACACGGACCTTAACGGGCCCAATGAGGCCCGTTAAGCCAAAAATAAGCTCGATGAGCTTATTAATAAGCCAAACCGAATATTGTAGCTTAAATAAGCTTAACGAATGCCTTAGTGCTTTTTAAAACTAAAACGGACCTTTAAGAACACTTAATGGACCTTAATGGGCCCGATAAGGCCCATTAAGCCATAATAAGCTCGTTAGAGCTTATTTATAAGCTATTCAGCTTAATGGTTTAATTTGACATAATATAAACCATAATGCCACTAGTGACATTTATTGGAATGAAAATGCAATTTTTACAAAGTCGAAGGACTAAAAGCGTAAATTTACAAACTATAGGGTCAAAATTGTAAATTGCTAAAGCTAACAAGCCAGTGACTGTTTATAGACAGATTTGGAAACTTAGGGGCTGTTCAAACTTATTAGACCTAAAATGTAACCTTGTAAAGTCTAGTAGGGACTAAAAGTGTAATTAATGAAACTTAGGGGTTTAAAATGTAAATAATGTATATTTATAAACCCAGGGGCTGTTTTGTATTTATAGGAAACTTAAAGGTATATTTGTGAAACAAAAGTGAATAAATAAAACACTTAACGAATCGGTCGAATATTAAGATATTCGGACATTAAACGGGTTTAATTAACGACAAAATAAATAAGTATATTTATTAACAATGATTTCACGTTTCTCGAGAACCATCGAAATTATAAATACAATAATCTTGTGCACCACCACACAAGTGATAACAGTATATATAAACTTGAAATGAAATTTAGTTTATACAATGAGTCGTTAGCTTAAATGTGTAGACTAAGACTTGACCGTATTTACTTAGGTACTTGACGGTGTGATTCACTGCTTACTTGGATATTTATTATCATTCAGAGAACTACCTACTAAGGTGAGTTCATAGCCCCATGTTTTAATGTTATTTAAATGATTTACATCTTTGGGTGAGAAACATGCATTGGTTTTACAATGACGCAAGTGGTGACATTTTATACACGATCGACGTGGTTTGCCTAAGTAGCGATAACACCATTGAGCCCTTATCATGAATTGTTCGTTGCATATTTGTATTTGGGAACAGCATTGTGTGAGCGCGATTTAATGATAGATCTATTGAATTGACAATCCCCGTTCGGGTGACTTACTATCACATGAACGAACGTATACCAATGTCGGATTGGGATGTTTTCGGGTAGAACATCATTCCATGGGCATCATTTGGCATATTATTTGCATTCATACATTTCGAGCTTTATGTCATGATCTAGGAAACGGACCACTTTTTATGATGTTTGCATGTGTTGCTGAATCATAGCACTTGGAAATCTGCGGTTCCTACGATTGATGTTACATAAACAATATGAATTCACCAACTTTATGTTATGACAGTTTTAAGCATGTTTTCAGGTCAATAGCACGAGGTGCGATGATACATTGGAAGTCAATAATTGAAGAGTCAACACTTAAGATTTGGGGTCTTATTACATTTTGGGAAATTGTTATAAACCGGAATCTTTATTTATATTGTTGAACAAATTTGAAGCCATGGGCTTATGTAACAAACAAGTATTTTGTTAATAATCCAATGTATCTTTTTCAAACGACATAGAAGGAGACGTTTAGGTAGTCCGTTCTTAGAATCTTGTTCTATTGATCCATAAATGTATAACGGCCCCACAAGATAATCAACATTCCGTTGCGGTGCTCAGATGGAGGTGTTACAGAAAAAATAAAGATTGGTAATTCAGAGCCAAGTTATAGAGAACCAGGTCAAAGTTTTTTGTCTTACTATAACCATTTTCAAAACTGTTTTTCACAAATGGATTGCGAGGACATACAGCCATTACATGGTTACATCTAGCGCATATATGCTTACATGACATGCATTGCTTTAGCATTAGTAGGGTACTAAGTGCTTACCTAATTAATATGTGTATATAAATGATATTACGTATATTACTTTAAGATCCTTATTATTAAAGCCTTACAGACATATCATATCGATCTTTCCTATAAAGTAATCAACTTATATAAGTTATTTCCTTTTGCAGGATCATGTACTTCTGCGACATCTCTGTTACCTACATTTCCGTCAAGACCGACCTACTGAGCCGGAGAGCCTTCTGGGGAGCCGATGATGAGGAGGTATCTGAGGGAGGCATTCCATGGGTCATCATATTAGGATACGACGGACTCCCGATACAGCCAGTAGCCCCACCATCACCGGATTACATACCAGGCCCAGAGGATCCACAGACACCACCAGTTCCTCAGGACGAGGATGAGCGTGAGCCTATGTTCGTACAGGCACATGATCCTGACTACGTGCCAGAGCCTATATACCCTGAGTATATACCATTGGAGGATGACCATGAGTTTCCGGCTGAGGAGCAGCCATTACCTCCTATTGATTCACCTACTGCTGAGTCACCCGGATATGTTACTGAGTCAGATCCCGAGGAGGATCCAGAGGAGTACGAGGATGATGAGACAGAGGATGGTCCGGTTGACTATCCTATGGACGGGGGAGATGATGGAGATGATGATGACGGCGATTCATCTAGGGATGACGCCAATGATGAGGATGAGGACGAGGAGGATGAGGAGGACGAGGAGGAGGAGGAGCACTTAGCTCCGGCTGACTCTACTACCGTTATACCTGTTGATGAGCCTGTTTTCCCACCTGAGGGAACAGAGCCTGTTATACCACCACCCTCCACTGACATTACTATTGGGGCTAGGATTACCGTCCGACCCCAGACTTCCATATCCCTTCCACCAGAGGAAGAGGTCGAGAGATTTCTGACCATGACTACTCCATCACCATCACCACCTATCTCATTATCACCACCCTCTACAGGGTAGCGCCTTGCTAGGTGGACGGCCCCACATGCACATTCACCACCCTTACCACCATCATCTGGGTGTCTAACCCAAATCCAGACACTCAGGATAGCATCCACTCAGGCTCTCATTGATGCAGTCACTGCCGCATTACCATCACCTTCACTACCACCACTACCACCATCTCTATCCATACCACCACCTGTTGACCGTAGGGATGATATTCCCGAGTCTGAGCAGCCTCCCCGCAAGAGGTTGTATTTGTTCACTAATAGCACAGGTATGAGATCGGAGAGAGTTCAACTGCTAGACCTACCAGAGGTCGAGGGGTAGATTATGGATTTGTTAGCACGGTAGATGCTGAAGAGAGGCGACAGGGGATCAGAGATGTTGGGTACGGGATTAGGGATACTTGGGTAGATCCGACAGAGGCAGTTCCAGAGATAGCACCTATGACTGTGGGAGAGTTCAAATACTAGGTCAATCACAAAGCTGCTGACTTCCATGAGCATGATACACGGGACCTGCATGCTTTACTAGAGGATGCTTTAGGATATTATTCTTGGTATATACAGCCGAGTCGTATGACTCGCAGCGGGTCGATTACTATAGAGGGATAGGAAGACTCCCTCCAGGAACAGTAGGATGGTGAAGAGTAGGCCTATGGCTCCCCGAGAGCTTGGGCTCACTCGATAGATTGAGTCAGGTGACTCATCAGGAGCTTCAGACCCATCCGTGATACTGTATCACATGAGAACCTATCTCGCAAGCCAACATCAACAAAATTATCAAACTCAGCTACAGTTGTCAGAGTACACTCATTCAGACACGCTCAGTACAATGAGACTCGATATTCAGATGCACTCGGGCTGAGTTAGCAGCGCTTCGAGAGACTGATCGAACGCCAGGACCATTGTAAGACTCTCGATACAGTCTGATCTCCGAGTCATAGAGATATGAGGTCGAGAGATGAGCGGCATGCAGCTTGAGTTGTTAGCACTGCGAGAGCAGCAGAGAAGAGCTAGGCAGCCAGGACCAGAGGCTAGGATTCCAGATCACCAGGATGCTTCTGGGGTGCCCGTCAGTCATATCTAGTGATTTATGTTATTGTATCTTGCTAGGTTATTGTACAGGCATGTTAAGTAGTAGGGGTTTTCCCCGCTAGCATAGCCTTAGATCTTTTGTATTGTATTATGTGTACTCCGACAACTATTTCATGTAAAAAATTTCAAAGTTATGAATGAAATGGATATGTTGCTTTGTACTATATACCTCTCTTGTGTTGATTATCTCACCTATATATTATTATATCCTGTCATATAACCTCATGTTTTGTCTTTTGTGATCTAGACAAATCATGGCACCTACAACCAGAAGAGGACCAAATACCCCTGTTAACGACACCAACCCAAACAACATGACTCCAGAATCCATCCAAGCAATGATCGACCAAGCTCTTTTACGAAACTCCACCAATGGAGATGGAAGCCACAGTTCACACGGGGATAACCGAAGGAATGTGCAAACTGCGCAGCACCTTGTTTTTTACGCTGACTTCATGAAGTGTCAACCTTTGAACTTCAAAGGGACTGAAGGCGTGGTCGATTTTAACTTAAAAAACTACCCGTTGATTGAAAAGATGGATCAGTTTTTCAATATCAAGTGGTAGGCCGCTATTGAGAATCAAGTAAAGTTTGCCACCTGCAATCTGTTAGGTTGCTGGCTTTGACTTGTGGACTGGTCAGATAACACCTTAGTCCAGAGGCATATGCAATGACCTTGGAATACTCACGAAAAAGGTACGGACAAGTATCGCCCGCATGGTGAAATCAAGAAATTAGAGATCGATGCTGTGGAACCTAAAGGTCAAAGAATGAGTTCTAGCATACACTACTGCTGAACGTTTCCAAGAGTAACCCTGATATGTTACCAAGTTTGTTGCCAATGAAACCGAGACGAGGTTACAAGTACATATCATGGACTTCATACAGACTTTAATGGGAACGTCAAGTCTGCCAGAGATTCCCAGATGTTGGATGAGAACTAATGATGGCCAATGACTTGATGACCATAAACTCCGCACCACGCGAAACAAGCAAATCTGACAACAAGAGGAAGGCTAATGATTCATCCAGAAACAACCATGGTCACCAACAGCACCCTTGCAAGAGGCCAGAATGTCCCAAAGTCTACAAAATTGGGATAGGAAAAGGAAGCCATAAAGGGGATAATTTTAGTGGAGAGGTATAGGTTATATTAGTATTTTAAAACACTCTGCCCAAATCCCAGTGCCATCTTTACCGACATATGGCTTGTGCACCTAGCGGTGCCAAAATTGGCATAACAAAATAGGGCCAACTTTGCTCGCGATGCAGGAATACTGGTACAACAAATTTGCCTAACACCAGAATGGCAATAGGCAGCTCCCAAAGAAATGTTTGTTTTGAGTGTGGAGCACCAGGACATTTCAAGAGAGATTGTCCTAAAGCTGAAGAATAAAGATGGATGAAATGGAAGCACAAGCTGAGTTTATGCATTATTGTTGGGAATGCAGAAAAGAGGGGAAATGCACCGGGAAACCCTGATGCCAATGTCGTCACGGATATGTTTCCCTTTAATTAACCCACAATGCAATCTAACTTATTCACACATGGTGCCTATAGAAGTTTTATATCCACTGCACTTTAGTTCCTTGATAAACAACGCCCCAACTTCATTAAGAAAATAGCTATGAGTCGAAATTTAGTAGCTGATGGGAAATTAGTCGGATATGACACTATTATACGAGGTGCACCTTAATTTTTCTTAGACCATCCGTTCAATATAGAATCTAATGCACGTAGAACTGGTAGTTTCGATGTACATTATCGGTATGCGACTGGTTAAGAAGATGTCCACGCGCCGTGATCGTGAGCGATGATAAACTTGGTTTAAATTCCCTACGGAAGAAACTTTGACTTTTTGTGGCCAACGAAAAGTAAGCAACGGGAGAAAATCCTGGTTGACATTATCTCATGTTCAAAAGCTCAAGAGTAACATTGCCAAAGGATGCAGGTCCTTTTAGCACAGATATCCACCAAGAAAGATGAGGACAAGTTCGGAAAGAAAACAGATCAAGGATGTTAAGGTGAGTAGTGGGGGTTGTCCAATCGTCCGAGATTTTTCTGAAGTATTTCACCGAGGACTTGCAGTATTCCTCCAGTTCGTCCAGTGAAATTCCAAATCGACTTAATTCCATTAGCCGCACCCCGAGCTCGGCACCGTATCGATTGATCCATCCAAATGAAGGAATTATCAGAACAAAACAAGAACTTTTTGACAAGGGATTCATAAGCCTAGTTTTCCCTCACCTTTGGGGAGCCCCGGTCTTATTTGCCAAAAGAAGGACGGGTCATTCAGGATGTGCAACGACTACCATAAGATAAAAAATAAACTGACGGTATAGAATCGTTTCCACTTCTGAGATGCGACGATTTGTTTGATCAACTTCAGATCCAATATTTATTTTCGAAGATAAATCAGAGATCAGGATATCACCAGCTTATAGTACGGAGCAGGACATTCCAAGAAGGCTTTTGAACTCGTATGGCCATTACGAGTTCTCAGGTTATGCATTCATTTCAGACTGACCTAACGCACCTGAGGTATTCATGACACACCGCATAACCGAGTGTGGCAAGCCTTACTTAGATAAGTCGTAATTGTTCCCCCCTTGTCTATCCCGAATTATGGAACAATTTACCCTAATACATTTATTCAAAAAGACAAAAGAGAGCAACAAGAACACCTTACAGCAATTTGGAATTGCATAAGAAGAAAGTTGTATGCAAAGTTTTCAAAATGTGAATTTTGGATTCCGAAGGTACAATTTCTTGGACATGTCATTGATAGTAGAGGCATACATGTGGATCCAGCCAAGATAGAATCTATCAAAAATTGGGCGTCTCCCAAGACACCAACGGAGATCCACTACTTTAAGGTCTTCGGTTACTATCTAAAACGAAGATTTATCGAAGGATTTTCAAAGATTGCTAAGTCAATGACGAAACTCACTCATAAAGGAATCAAGTTCGACTGGGGAGAAAAAGAAGAGAACGCTTTTCAGTTAATAAAGCAAAAGTTGTGCAGTGCACCAATCCTGGCTTTACCTGAGGGGAGCGAAGACTTTGTGGTCTACTGTGATGCGTCACAACAAGAGTTAAGGCCTTTGTTAACGCAGAGAATAAAGTGATGCCTACTGCTTCTCGGACAGATTAAAAGTTCACGATAAGAACTACACCACTCCCATGATTTAAGCTTGGGTCGGTAGTGATTGCCTAAAGATATGGAGACACTATCTATACGAACCAGATGCACCGTGTTCACCGACCGTAAAAGCCTGCAACACATTCTTGATCGGAAAGAGCTTAACATGAGACAATACCGTTGGCTGGAATTACGTGAGTGAACTACGATGTGATATTCGTTATCATCCAGAAAGCAAACATAGTGTCGATGCGTTGAGCCTAAGGAACAGAAAAAGGCTTAAAGCGGATTGAGGATCTGGTAGAGGTTACGTTGAAGCCATTGCGGTTCGAGCTTAGTTATGACAATTGGTTTGGACTCCCCAAAACGAATATTAGAAGCTCAATCTGAAACCCAAAGACCAGAGAGTCATCGTGAAATGAAGATGTAGGCGGTATAATCCCGAAGGGATATACACAGGGAGAGATTGGAACCAGCGTGCCGATGAGAACACTATGGTTTACACAGCAGATTGGATAGCCTTGCTATGGAAACTTAAGATCCGTGATTATGCACGAATCCCACAAGTAAAATATCGATCCATCCCGGTTATCCGAAAAGATGTTACCAAGATGTAAAGAAATTTATTGGGTGCCAAACAATGAAGGCTTGACATGCCACGTATGTTACAAATGCCTGACTGTCAAGGGTCAAGGCCGAAAAATCATCAAAGGCCATCGGGATTGCTAGTATACAACCAGAAATAAACAATAAATTATTGCACCCGAGTGGAAGTGGGATAATACACGAGGGATATTAATTTATCCACAAACTTCCTAGGTCGGTCACAAAGTTTCGACACCAACTGGTGATTGTGGATCAACATACAAAATCTCTCCTTCTTGCCAATATAAGAGAATGATCCATTGGACAAGTTGGCAAGGTGTACAGAACAGACAGTGACAAGACACAGGATACTGCTCAATTATCTGTGATCATGATAGGAATATTCACTTCAAATTTCTAAGATCAATTTCAAAAAGCTGGGTACAGATATTAAGTATGAGCACTTGCGTATCTCTAGAAACGACGGCCAAAAGCGAGAGAACCATTCAAACTCTCGAGACATCTACGTGCTTGCTGATTATTTTGGCAAAAGTTGGGTTAAGCATTGCCGTTGTTCCGAGTTTTTCATACAACAACAGTTATCTGCTACATAAAGGCGCAGCCCGTAATGAGGCACTGCAATGGTCAAAAATGTCTATCAATGGTGTGCTGGGCGAAGTGGGGAAGCCAACTGACTGGCCTAGAATAAATCCAAAGAAACAACAAGAAAAAATCGTCCTGATCAAGCAAAGGTGCAACTGCACACAGGATCGAGCAAAAGGCAACGCGGATACGTAAACAAACGCCGATGGAGGTCGACATAGGGACAGAGTTTTATGGCTCAAGGTCTCGCCTGTGGAAAGGGTTGTACCGGGTCCGGTAAGCGGGGCAAGCTGAACCCGAGATATGTCGGACCTTTCAAGGTGTTAGCAAAAGTTGGGAAAGTTACCTACAGGCTGGAACTCCCCAAGAGTTGAGCAGAGTTCACCATACCTTCCATGTGTCTAATCTGAAGAAATGTTACGCTGACGAACCATTAGTCATGCCGTTAGAAGGAATTCATGTTGACGATAAGCTCTTGTTGTTGGATAGCACCGTAAATCATGAACAGAGAGAATCCAAACGAATGAAGCGCAGCCGGATACCATTGGTTTTAAAGGTTCGTTGGAAACTCAAGGCAGGGCCCTGAGTTCACCTGGGAACGTGAAGATTCGTTCAAACAAAAATACCCACAACTCTTCACAAACCGGGCTTCGTCATCCACTACAAGGTCTTAAGCTTTGAGAACAAAGCTCTTATAACGGGTGGAGACTGTAACATTTCTCATTTTCGTGTCATTGTACGACTCTATTAATGATCACTATTTATTTTAGTCTGATACGCGTTTACTTTTAATATTTACTTTTAAGATAATCGCGTAGACTAAAAATAATCAATGAATGTAAACGGTCATCAAATAAATTAAGGTTTACATCAACCAAGTAAGAAATAATTATTAAGAAGATAATTATGTACTTTGCGTATTTTATTTTTATTGATCACGTAAAAGGGTTACGTTTCACGATAAAATACATTTGGACACACCCCAGAAATACCTAGACTTACCTAGACTCAAATCAATACCCACTTTTTATCCTTAAGCACTAAAATTATACAAATCTTGTGTTAAGGGCTTATGTTAGCCGAATGTGAGTAAGATAAACCCACATGAAATCGTCCCTAGTAGATTTAGCTAACAAAATCATGTAATGAATCCTCAAAGTACATGTACATCCCTAAACTAATTAAGATAAGTACTAAGTGTTCCCTAACTAACAAATTCACATTGGTTAATAACCAATTCTCCCTTTTGAGTCATCTAGGCCACGGTTAACAAGGAAGAAACACACAAAATCCTTAAGATTTCCTAATCTCACAAAATCTTGTACATCACTAGCCTAATTAAAACATGTACTAGAATGGTTTAACCAAAAACAATGGGAAACTAACTAGGAACTCTAAAAACCACTAATAAAGGCCGGTTTGGTTTTGTTGTGTGACTAGGAGTAAGTGACCAAGTATTTGCCTATAAATACTCTCATAACTCACCCATTTTGCACTCTTACAAACTCACATACACCTTAAACTCTCTCAAACAACAAAACATATATTCCTTCCTTTGTTCGGGTATCAACATGCCAAACAAATTTAAACACCTTCCACTTCATTCATTCGAACCCACAAACCTAGCAAGGGTTTGTATAATGGGTGCATAAAGGGTACATGAGCTAAGGGATAGCATTCTACACATTCATTACTCGAACCAAGAACTCAAGAACCCTTGTAAGTCTCTCACGACACTTTACATCTCATAGCTTAAATTTTTCCTTGATTTCTAGGCTTGTGTCACGATAAATACGCGATATACGTACCTATACATGCATGTGTTAGACCTTGTGTGGTGCTAAGATACAAGTAAATGTGTACCTAAAGTCTTAACCACTCCAATTGTATAGAAGCTTGGACACAACACAAACCTTTACCCACATACGCGAATATTAGATAATTCTCTTTACGTAAACTTTCTTGTAACCAAAACAACACTATGACTTGAGGGAAGAGATGTTTCGAACATAAATGAACGCTTTACATGCGAGATCGACATGAAAATACGTTATAACACATGACAAATATCATTAAGGCAAGATTAAATCGGCTAACACACAATTAGTCTAGAGGGGTGGCATGCCACAATGGCCTGCGTGACCCAAACAACTTACGGCTTGGGCTCAACCGCCAACAGCCCACAAGCTAAATTCCATAGCTTATGTTTAAGCTCATTTGGGCTTATTAATCGGACTAGCAAATTTAGAGAGCTCAAACGGCTTAAAAGGCTTATTATAAACCTAAGGAGGTTATTAGACCTTAAAGAATAAAGCCCAAACCGCTAGAACCCTTATCGGGCTTTTATCTAGCCCAACGAGGCCCAATGAGGAATTATTTATAAGCCACGGCTTATTAATAAGCCACTAGGGCTTAATCATGATCTTGAAGTGCTCATTTGCTTCACATAGGGCTTTCATTTTATTTAGAAACCCATTCGAACCCTTAATGGGCCTTCTAGCCCATTAACGGGCCCTAAATAAGCGAATAAGCTCACAATAAGCTTGGGCAGCTTATTGATGATCTTATGAGAGCTCAATGAGCTTAATAGACCTTAATATAGCAAACGGACCCAAATGGACCCAACCGAAAAGCCTAAAACCCTCTTCGGGCCTTAAATGGGCCCAACGGCCCATTAGCTAGTGCTTTATACTATTGGATAAGCTTAAAAAGAAACAGACCCTAAATCACTAAATAAAGACTAGAGAAATAAGTTAGATAAACCTAAGGGACCCTTAAGGTTCTATTCGGGTTGAGTTATTGGGCCCGTAAGCCCAATAAGCTCGAAATAAGCTCCCCGAGCTTATTCTAAGCTTATCAGACCCTGCTGAGCTTATTGGAACCATTTGAACTTATTAAAATCATTTTGGACCTTTAAAACGCTACACGGACCTTAACGGGCCCAATGAGGCCCGTTAAGCCAAAAATAAGCTCGATGAGCTTATTAATAAGCCAAAAACACGAATATGTAGCTAAATAAGCTTAACAAATGCCTTAGTGCTTTTTAAAACTAAAACGGACCTATAAGAACACTTAATGGACCTTAATGGCCAATAATTGCCCATAAGTCCATAAATAAGTCTCGTTAGAGCTATTAACAAGCTATGGCGGCTTAATATTATTTTGACATAATTAACCATAAACCACTAGTTTTGGCATTAATGGAAATGAAAATGCAATTTTTATCAAAGTCGAGGACTAAAAGCGTAAATTTACAAAACTATAGGTCAAAATGTAAATTGCCTAAAGCCTAAACAAGCCCAGACTAATTTATGACATATTGAAACTTAGGGGTTGTTTCAAACTTATAAGGACCTAAAATGTAACCTTGTAAAGTCTAGGGACTAAAAGTGTAATTAATGAAACTTGGGGGTTTAAAATATAAATAAAGTATATTTATAAACCCAGGGGCTATTTTGTATTTATAGGAAACTTAAAGGTATATTTGTGAAACAAAAGTGAATAAATTAAACATTTAATGAATCGGTCGAATATTAAGATATTCGGACATTAAAAGGGTTTAATTAACGACAAAATAAATAAGCATATTTATTAACAATGATTTCACGTTTCTCGAGACTCAAGAAGAAAATATTTTAGATTGTTTATTTTTGGCTATGGACTAACACCTGCAGGTAAAGCATATTAAATACCTAATGATTGAATGCTTCATCTCTGAAGAATTGGTTGAGGGAAAGTTAATGTTTTAGATAACAGTTTTTAACTTTTATTCATGGGTTATGCATAAATATGGATCCTCATGAATTCTCACATGTCTATCTAGTCTTTTCTAGTGTGCTTGTGATGAATAGAGGAATGTTGTTGTATAATTATTGAAGACAAAGTTAATACTGTTATACATCTTTTAATACTGCTAGGCAGAAAATTACTACTACCAGACAAAAGTTACTACTGTTGGGCGCTAAAGTTACAACTGTTGAGCAAATTCTTATCCCTTGAAGCATTGTTTGAGGGGAGGCTACTTATTTATACAATCAAAGCATGGATGGAAGGATATGTTATATTAAAAGTATGTTAAAAAGAATAAAAAACATCTAGGCATGTCAAAAGAGGCCGGGACACCAAGATACCTTAGTTTAGTGGTCCCCCTGTAAAGGTTGGTGATAAGGCTGTCCATAAGGAGTTGGGTGACAGAATGGAAAGGGCTGCCATTACTGCTTCTAGCTTAGAAGCAGAGTAGGAAAGTGGTAACATCAAATAAGACCCAATCCATGGCAACACTTAATGGATCAAGACCTTAGGGAATTAGTTCAGGTAGTGGTCCTAGGTGCCAAGATACCATATTGGGGGATGTAGATGCTCAAACTAGGTTTGAGACTACATCTAAACAGTCCAATGATCCACCTCTCTCAAAAGTTAACACATTTAGAAGTGGGGAGGACAGTATGCAACTTATGGAATTGATGACACATTGTACAAAACTGTCTGCATTGGTGAGCTCAAAAGAATAGAGAGATTTATGATATAAAAACAAAAAGAGTGTTTTGGTGAGCCAAAAGAAATGAGAGATTAAGTGAGCTTAAAAATAGAAAGAGAGATGTGTGCATAAAAACAGAAATGAGTGATTATGTGAGAAAAAAGAATTGAAAGATATTGTAAGCATAAAAACAGAAAGAGAGCTTGTGAAGAATCAAATTTGATGATGAAAATTGCTTTTTGGAATGAAATTTGGGTAATTACTGTTGTATTAAATTAATGCTGCTCAGCTTCAACTTAATGCTGCTAAGCTTCAGTTAATGCTGTTAGGCTTAAATTAATGCTGCATGTATTTGTTTATGCTGCCAGGTTTAACTTACTGTTGCCGGTTTAAGTTAATGCTGTTAGGCATCAATTAGTGATGCCAGTTCAAGTTCCTATTCAAGTTCCTGCTGCTGAGGGTGATTCTATAAATACTTCAATTAAGGGTTTCATTCGATTCTTTATTCGATTTCAATCATTCAAACACTCTCTAACCATAAACCCTAACTCAATTTTCATCTTTGATCATCAAAATCATGATTATGTCGAGCCCTAAGTTTGCTGAAACACACAATGTGATCGCGTTCTAGGAAAAACCTG
>BQNB010084282.1:0-28798 GCA_026074375.1 Tanacetum coccineum
CCACTTTTGAGCTTAAAAATAAGTTAGTAAACAGATCCTTATAGATCTGAGACCAACAAACAGATAAAATTTAAACCTCAAAGAACTTATATCAACAGCCAAAAAGTATTTTGAAATACAGAATAAGCCAGAATAAACAAGTGAAAAAGCATTTTCTTCTTTTTTCAACACTTAGTTAATAATTGACAGAACTTGGTGAAAACTCAAACCAAACTTGCAGGCCTATAAACTTGACTCCGCACTTGTTTTAACACTTCCATAAACACATAAACATCAAACTTTTCACAAGATTCAAAAGCATGACCAAATAAGCTATAAGCTCACAGATTCAAACAACACTTTGCATAAAACCTTAAATGAGTTTTTAAACCTTAAAAGCCTCAAAAACAGATTAAGACTACTAAATTAAGCTAGTTAAATATGACTTAGTAACCCAAATGGTTTTTTTAAACCCTTTTTGACCCATTTTGTCTACTGTCCCAAACACCCTTTTAAGTTTTCCAAGTCCTTTTAAAAGCTAGTTTTCAAAGATTTAAGCAAAGTTATTATAAAACAGATAACAAACTAGCAACATTGAACATAAATAAGCACAATCCAATCAAAAATAAGCACTACAATAAGCAGATAACCAATAAGCAGTTTTAAGGCAATAAAGACAGTTTTGCATAAAAACTTAAATAAAAGACATATAAACATTGAACAAAGACAATAAGCATAAAACTAACATAGGCAAGCATAAATAAGCAAATAAAAACAGAAAATAAGCAAGAATAAGCAGTTGAATAGTAAATAAGCTAAAAATATAAAAGTTAAACTTACAAGAGTCCAAGCTTTTTCTTATGAATTTCAAAACCCAAAACAACTTATCACAATCCTATAGCTTATCCACATAAGCACTAACCCATGGCCATCTAAAATACACCATGCTCCATGAGATCTTCTTTATATTTTTTGGTATTTTTTTTAGATTTTTATTAGATTTTTATGATTAAAACAGTAAATAAAAGTGATAAAACAGTAAAATAAGATTTCATTCAAGAAACAAAAAGCTTAGTGAAGCTTTTAGGTAAGATCCATAAGCTGTTTCATAGCTTTTCAAAGCTTAACAGGTTATATAAAATGATCAAACACAGAAACTAAAAACACAAACCTCAAACTTTTTTCATTAACTTTAAAACTTTTACCAACGAAAGGAAATACAAAGCATAAATTCTAAAAACTTAAGTAAATTACACAAAAAAGAGAGAGAGAGCTCTTCAAGGGATAAGCCCTCTATTTATAGGCTGGATAGATGCTTCTAGGTCTTTAGCTGGTTTTCTTGTGTGAGAGGATTTGGAGCTTCAATCTTGGCCTTCTATTCTCACTTGTGCTTCTTTAAATCCATCACAACCCTTGATTGTGTCCATGCAATCATTCCCCAATGATTGCCTTGGATTGCCAACGTGTTAGAGCCCAAAGACGTCATCCCTTGCATCATTCTTGGCTTCTAAAAGGGGTTTTAAGTAGGTTTAACCATGGGGTAAGTATAATTTTAGAGGTGGGAGGTGAATAGTAACAATGGAGGTGGGAGCGGGAAAAGGGGTTGTTCTGTTTGTTTGATTGATGCAGGGTAGAGGTTTAGTGGATTGGCAAACTTAGTCCCTCAACTTATATAAGTATATTGCAACTTTAGTCCTTTGTGGTGTAAAGATTTTGAGACTTGGGCAAAAACAGCCCTTGAGGGTGTTTATTGTGCTTGCACGAATGGTCCTTGTTTGGTGCATCTTTGGTCCTTGGAGTAGTAAATGGGTTTGCACCGTTAGTCCTTTTAGGGACTAACGGGGTTAAGTTTAAAAGAGGGTAGAGGATTAACGGGGTTATAAGGGTGTGGTGTTGGGCTCATTGTTGGGCCGGGTGTATAAAAATTAGACTTGGGCTTTTATTTATGCTTTAAGGCTTATAAAGTATAAGTGGGTTGTCCCAGGCCTACTAGGTGGGTACGGGTGGGCCCACTTTTGGCAAGTTAGGTTTTCGGGTTTAGTTTTCGATTCTCTTTCCAATGCCTCATCTTGGGGTTGACTTTGACTTTGACTTTTTATGGCTTTGACTTTATATTTTTGGCTTCTCACGGTCTTTCAGTTCTCGTGCTCGGTTTTATCGTTTTGGCTTCGATTTTGTCCTTTTCTTAGATATCCGTTACCTGCATAATACAAATGCAAAACATACAAATACAATTTATTTTTAGTATGTTTTTAGTCATTTAAATCCGTTTTTAGTGGTCAAAGGTATGTGTAATTAAACACATACCAGTGGCCTTGTGAGATCACTACAAATTAGGCCCCTTAAAAACAACATTATACGTAAAAACCTCACGAATTTTCAAAAATTTTAAGCTATATGTATGCTATATCAAATTGAAGTTACCATTTTTATCTAAAATTTGTATAGTTATAAATGGAGGACAAAAAAGGGGATTTTTTTCTGAGATAATAAATTATACTAGTTAATGAAATGAATTTAAATTAGGAGGGAAATGATTTAGTGTAAAATGATTGAAGGGACTGATATGTTCATTGCAAGCATAACTGAAACAATGAGAACTGACATTGGGCTTTTAATGGGCTGCGTTTTGTTTTATATTGTTGGACAAGAGATGTGAGGCCCTTTTGGCCCTGTTCAGTTCCCAAATCGGGTCCTGACATGGGTTATAGTGCTATATTTTCATAATAGTAGACTAAAAATTAATTGTTTTTAAAAACACGGGCTCCTACACATTTTATCTATCCCTAAATTAGAGCTCCAACAAAACAACCAATACATCTACCATAACAAACCATCATGTGGAGATCGTTATAGACTCAACTAGGATTATAATAACAAAGATATAAATTTGCACAACGGATTTAAAACAAGAACAATGTTATTGAACAAGGTTTTACATTCATACAAGCCCTAATTCTATATGATCAGTATAGAACGGTTACCTAACTATAACAGGATCAAAGAAACCTTTGATCTTAGAGCTAAACCACACTAGACGTCTACATCACACCTATAGGATACACACACACGTTTTAGGTGTACACACAATCACACACTTAAACAGTGTCTAGGGATCTCTTTATGTCCATAAGACTTACAAAGGAATCTTAATTGTATTAGGAAACTAAATCTTTCCTAATCTTTGATCTTTATCTTTTAAGCAAATCTTTTAGAATCCTCCATCTTTTGTAGAATTCCATATTGTCGACTTTGATCCTTTTGTTTCATTCTTTATCCTTTTAAGCAAGTTCTTTTGTATCATCAACTCAATAATTCCCAACAATCTTCCCCTATTTGATGATGACAAAACAAACTGTAAACTGATTCCAAGATGATCCATTGTAGCTTAATCTTTAGCAATCTTCATCTTCAAATTTTGATCTTCCATGAATGAAACAAACTTCCCCTTAACTTGAGATTTCCTTTGAACTTGTTGAAACTTCTTCAACACAATGAAGTCTTCAACATCTTGTTCCATAATATGCCACCACACATAATAAGTTGCAAATAATATCATCTTTGTAACATCTTCCCCTTTTTGTCATTATCCATTAGGGGACTTGTGAACATATGCAACTTTGATCTTTACAACTACAAACCATATATTACACTTCTAATCCAAGCTTTCCAATGTCTCAAATTACCCTCCATGACGCATAATAAGATAAATGAATTCAAGCAGTAGAAACTTAAACTAGCAGTAGTAATAATGACTTAGCAGTAGTAAGAATCAAAACCTTCCCCTCAAGTGATGCATGTAACATATCCAAATGGTTAAACACTTTATCATATGCTTCCTCTGAAACCAATATGTTAACCATCTCTTGAATCTCTTACTCTGCTGGCTCTTTATAATGACTACTGATGGAGAAAACTCAGTATTACAAACTTGATGTTGAAGTAGAATAACCCAAACTTGTGTCTTATGTCTTGTACTATCCACGTGACTCCAAACTCATACGTAATACCTTGAAGTATAAGTAGACCTCAATCTCTTGACAAAATCCTCATCTAAATGAGACACTGAGCACTACAACGTAACTTCTTAAAGTGATAGCAAATGTGAGCATTGAGCACCATAAGTTTGTAGATTACACATTGCTAGATTTGACAAGTCGTCGTCAACATCGTTTTTAAGCACGAACAAGTTATCTTTAAAAGTTTGCTAGATGACTTTTAAGATATGATAAGAACACTTACTTGTGAAAATTCCACTTCATCGTCAAATAAATAATAAAGGATTATCTCCGTAATCACCTTTTGCAATTAACTCCAAAAATATAGCCATTTAATCAAACATTCTCTTCTATCCGAGATCCAAACCATGTGTGTTATCCAATATTAAACAAAGCTAACAAACTTGCAATACCACATCTTGTCCGAGAACAATCAAAAATTCATCAAGCTTATTTCTGTTGGGATTCGAAGCTGTTACTCTTATCAAATAGCCAAACACGATAGCAAACAGCCAATACCATAATTGACTTCTACTGATGAAAACACAATATCAAAACGTGGCAGTAGTAACTCTTAAACCTAGCAGTAGAAACACTTCTAGCAGCACTAACTTATAGTGGCAACATTAAGTTATATACTTGGCAGCATTAACATCTCCTTGCAGCACTAATACATAACTAACAGCACTAACGGTTAATAAGCAGCACAAAGTATATGTTGGCAGCACTAAAATAGTAGCAGCATTAACTTTGTCGATAGCACCGTTCTAGAGTACATGATCCATGATCAGACCTGTCATCACTATCATTGTAATCTTTATTACTCCAAGCACTCGTATACCTTAACCAGAAGTTTGAACAGATTCTATCCTCATGACCTTTCAAGCAAATCGTGTGTCCAAACAAGATTAACAAATAGTATAAAACCCTAGATTAGGGTTTCGTTGAATCCTTGAATCCTTTTCCTTGATCCTTCCAAAAATGATCACCAAAGAATCCTTGAATCCTTTTCTTGTTGCACGTCCTGGTCAGAAACAAGCTTACCAAAGAAACTCTTTATCGTTGAATTCCTGCTGCTTCTCTGTTACTATTCAAGAACCAGACATAGTAACAACTTGATCGTTGAAAACCCACAAACCAATCAGAACTATAACAACATTAATCCAGTAAGGAGATAATCAATGAAAAACGTAAAGAATAAGAAAAATTAAACTGGATTGGAGAGAGTTTTCTGAATATGATCTAAATCTTTGAAGCTTCAAACCTTGTATCTTCTGATTTCTTGTCGCGATGTAACAGTATTAACCAAACGAACTCAAATTTGAATCACGAACCAAGAACATGAAACCCTTATTATGAAGACCTTGAATTCGTGTTGATCCAAACCTAAACTTTCTGTTTTATCAAATTAGGGTTTGGTGAAAAACCCTAGTTTTTCCGAATTTGACCACCGAAAACAGAAAATAAATACGACACTCTTTTCTATCTTTAAGAACAATTGTAAAAACCCCATAGATCCTAGATCAAGAGCCACATGGCTCTGATACCAATTGTAGAGATCGTTATAGACTCAACTAGGATTATAATAACAAAGACATAAATTTGCACAGCGGATTTAAAACAAGAACAATGTTATTAAACAAGGTTTTACATTCATACAAGCTCTAATTCTATATGATCAGTATAGAACGGTTACCTAACTGTAACAGGATCAAAGAAACCTTTGATCTTAGAGTTAAACCACACTAGATGTCTACATCACACCTATAGGACACACACACGTGTTTTAGGTGTACACACAATCATACACTTAAACAATGTCTATGGATCTCTTTATATATATAGTCGATAAGACTTACAAAGGAATCTTAATTGTATTAGGAAACTAAATCTTTCCTAATCTTTAATCTTTATCTTTTAAGCAAATCTTTTAGAATCCTCCATATTTTGTAGAATTCCATATTGTCGACGTTGATCCTTTTGTTTCATTATTTATCCTTTTAAGCAAGTTCTTTTGTATCATCAAATCAATAATTCCCAACAATCTTCCCCTATTTGATGATGACAAAACAAACATTGATTCCAAGATGATCCATAGTAGCTTAATCTTCAGCAATCTTCATCTTCAAATCTGATCTTCCATGAATGAAACAATCTTCAATCTTCCCCTTAACTTAATATTTCCTTTGAATTTGTTGAAACTTCTTTACCACAATGAAGTCTTTAACATCTTGTTCTATGCCATGCCACTACACTTAATAAGTTGCAAATCATGTATCATCTCTGTAACCTCTTCCCCTTTTTGTCATTATCCATTAGGGGACTGAAACTTTGATCTTTACAACTACAAACCATATATCAAACTTCTAATCCAAGCTTTCCAATGTCTCAAATTACCCTCTATGACGCATAATAAGATAAATGAATTCAAGCAGTAGAAACTTAAACTAGCAGTAGTAATAATGACTTAGCAGTAGTAAGAATCAAAACCTTCCCCTTAAGTGGTGCATGTAACATATCCAAATGGTTAGACACTTTATCACATGCTTACCTTGAAACCAATATGTTAACCATCTCTTGAATCTCTAATTTTGTTGACCTTTTATAATGATTACTGATGGAGAAAACTCAGTATTACAAACTTGATGCTGAAGTAGAATAACCCAAACTTGTGTCTTATGTCTTGTTTATCCATGTGACGTTGAACTCATACCAAGACCAAAATATAAGTAGACCGCAATCTCTTGACAAAATCCTCATCCTCAATGAGACACTGAGCACTCAAGCTCAGGATATCTACCAAAGCTAAGGTGGAATTACAAAACACACTCTGATGAAACATAATATATATATGCTTAATCGTTTGCTTGGTTCTTACACACAACACACACCATGAAAATATGGAACGAGTTTGCTATCGACTAGTCAACTCATGAAACAAAAGGCTTCTTGCAAGGTTTCCCACAATGTTTTGGCTTTTGTAGTTTGTAGAGTCGTAATGGTATAGCACAAGAAGGAGAAGCCCAATAAGTAGTATACAGGCACCAACTTGTTAAGAAAAACAAAAAGATGCATCTTAACGTGTCTTATCGACTGTTACAGCAAAAATCGATAAATGCTTAGTAAAATTGATTTAATTGGATACAGCTATGGTCTTCTCAAAATGAACTAATATAAAAGTTCCTGTTATTGATACACCAAACCGTTGCAAACGTTCTTCGCACAACCTTGTGGTTTGGATCGAAAAATCAGTTCCTATTCCTATTATACCAACTACAACCAAAGAACATCATGAGCAACGTTAATTCTATTATCAATGCTATGCTGAAACATTTGGTTTACCAAAGAACAACGTCATAAAACCAAGCATCCAGTCACTGTTCGGTCGCCCTACACCGGACGATGACCAGTTATAACTGATAAACAAAACTACGTATAATAATGTTTGTAACATCTGTAAAAAATAGAATTTTAATATAGTTACTTTTCTGATATTTGATAAACTTATGTTTAATTCAATAATAGCTATGCACATAGTTTTGTAACTAATGAACTGAGGCAGTAGGGAACTATCAACTCTATAAGTAATTTGCAAGCAAACAAACAATATATTTCAGTGAACTACTTCCACAAAGACATTTTCCAACTTTTAGCTAATGACAGTAAATACGTCCACTTTAAGTAAGATTTTTTGTCGCTTTGCTATTTCGCAACCTACTAGTCGTCGCTAAATTTCGGTCAGACGGCCGAAAGTTTCTCTGCCAAAGTCAAACATGCATTTAGCGACGATTTTTCAACGAAAAAAAATGCATTGAAAATTGGGGCTTCAAATGACAAACCCTAAAACTACATTTAATAATGCCACGTAATTTCGTTATTAATTTTAACCCTTGAACCAATTGTTACACCCAAATCGCCTTAGCCTACCTTGTATGTACTCGCCTTTAGTACATTAGTGTTTTAACCCGAGTTAATTATTAAGTATACGGTTGCTAAGTCATTATCCTTATAAATACAGTTCTGGGACGATTGAGATTCATGGTAGTATTCATCTTATGAAGAATTAGGAAAAAAGTAATTTATTACCCCCAATAGAGCTTAATAAGCTCCATGGTTATTTTGATCCAACTCAAATCGGGTCATTAGTTAGATTGTAAATATCGAGTATGTAAAAGTTCAAGTGTAGGGGTGTATCTATAAACCCCCATGATGTATTATATGTTTAAGCTATGGCAGGGCAAAAGTGTACGAAAAAATATATATAAAAAAAGAGAGAGTGAAAAAATGTACGGGCTGCCATTTGCTTATGTTTATGTTTATATTAGAGTCAAGAAAAGAAAAAGAAAGAGATTGATGTAGAGTTGTATAGAGTTTGTATATCTTTGTCCAAGTCTTGGCTTAGCAACCAAATCAACGTGTATTCTTATAAATAATTAGCTAACCCTTTCACCCCAAATTCACCCAAAGCCACCCAAATGTATCCCATCCGTTTATGTTTCCGTTAATGTTATCTTACACCTACACCCCACAACCCTTTAAAAAGACATATTTGACAATAATGACTAGTACTTGTGCCTAGCGGTGGAGGTTTTGATCATTTATCAAGCCTATGGTAATTTATATGTTATGACAGGTAATGAGTGTTGATTTTCCATTTCTCATAGTTGTTATAATTTATTATACACCCGAGTGAAAGAGATAATCTCAAACACTTATGTGAGGTGCTAGTATATGCTTTCCGTGCTTTTAATTACGAGGTCTAGAAGGTTGTGTTGTAAAATGCTTTTAAAGAATAAGTTAAATGACCCCAATATTGCTATTGTCTAGGTAGAAAAGCCTATTTGCTTGAGGACAAGCAAATCCCAAGTGTAGGGGTATTTGATGAGGTGTTATTTTATACACTTTTTATGTTAGCCTTAAAATATGTCGGCTAATACGGAATTACATTAGTTTATATTAGCCGGACACGCAGGGACTAGAAATGTCAAGTGTTGTAAATAGATCGTGTCCTGGGCTATATATATCCCCTCCATACTTCCATGGAGGGGTGAGGATTCATAATTTTGTAATAAGGTGTGTGTGTTTCTCTCTCTAGAAAACACACATCTTCCCTTTTCTCTCACTAATAATATGGCTTTCTATTTGTTTAATCCTCCCCGACCTCCGGATCATTCTTGTTAGCTTGTGAATTTTTGGGATAACAACATTTGACTTGGGCTCATTTAGAGAAGAAACGGACAAGATTACGACTCTACGCCAAATATCATGAAGAATTGTGCATACAAAGCGTGGAGACGGCGTCGCCATTATAAAGCAACAACATCAGGATCTTCATCGTGACGGCGTCAGAGATCCAGCGACGATGTCAGGACGTGGCCGACTTAAAGAGGATATAGAATCATCCACGTAGCGACGGCGTCACAACTTCAAAGCGACGACGTCGCACCGTTTTCACTATATATACAAAACTGATTTTAGGGTTTTAAGTGTGTAACTTTGTATAACTTTTGGGAGACGAACCCTAGTCTTTTTAGCAGCTTTTTGGGGTCATTTTTAGGGCCTCAAAACCCTATTGTAACAACCTTCAATCCATGTTTTAATCAAGTAAGATTGTTTATCATTAATCATTCAATATGTCTATGTGTTGTGTGATTGATTTATGCTCTTGCTTTCCTTATGACATGCTAGGCTAAACCCTCCATTGTATTTACTTATGATTGCATGAAACATAGGTTGTAGATCCTTTTGATGTTGCTTCTTGTTGATAATTGTACGCGTTAGGCTCTAGAAAACTAGCCATAAGATATTAAATTGGCATAGACGTCTAGGGAAACACGAGTGTGTAGAAAGGATACCATCGGTAACAGTCTTCATGCTACCTTACCCCTAATATGGTTGATCCCTCTTAAGATATTATTACATGCATTTAATATACTTTTATGGGCCTTTTACTAGTCTTCATACTACTTTACTTGTGCGTTGCTTTAACGGAATATTAAATAGATGGCTGGTTCGTGTAATTCGTTCATGACTTAGGAAATACTTACACAGATCATCACAAGTGTGACAAAGTAATAGATCTAGGAGAAGCAATTTGAGGAGTAGTGCATGATTAGGTACATACATCTTTTTATAATAAAGTTATCACCAGTAGTTTAGAATATATATTTAGTTTAATTAGCTAAAACAAACCAACCTCTCAAAACCGTGATATTTACCTGCTTTCTTATAAATATAAAAACACAAAAAGAATCTTCTCTCAACCCCTTAGAATTCTATTAGACCGTGTTCAAGCCTTCCCAACCTATTCCCTTAGAGAACGATAACAACCCCCTAGTCTTGCCTATCCTACACTACAACGACAAGGTACACTACCTAGGGGATTGTAAAACTTCCGGTGCAGTCTTCACAACTCCGTATCACAGTTCCTTCACTTGAGGTAGCAGGGATGACTTTGGACTCATCGAGAACCCCTGGTGATACAACAGTTCCTTCACTTGAGGCTCTAGTACCTGGCTGTCTTCTGCTAGTTTTCTTACTTTCTTTGAGTGCTTTCATTGTATCAGCAGGAAGTTGTTCTTCAGGAGTTAAAGTTTTAACACCCTTGAGCTTCTTAGATGGACCAAGAGACATCTTCTATGTCACACTAGAAGTATCTCTGAAAGCAATACCTGATTGTCTTCTTCTGGCAGGTTCTGGGATAGTTTCAGTCATAATCCTTGCATAAGTAGCATGGTCTTGCCTTGTTGCTTCCTCCTTCTACAACTTTAGTTAGGCTCATAGATTTTCCTAACTCCAGAGCAATGTCTGGTTTAGGAATGATGTTATCATCTGCAGAAATTGTGACCTTCTTCTTGACCACTCTTCTGCTAGGAGTTCGTTTTCTAGCAGGTTCAGGGTCTCATTCTTTAGATACATCAATAGTTTCTTTAGTAATACTTAGCAGTCTTCTTCCCTTGTGAACCTTTGCCTCAGCTCTTCTTGGGGGGAATCTGACCAGTAGAATATTTAATGAACATCTGATAAGACTCTGATTGCTTAATCACCTCAGTCAGCATAGTCTCTGAAATGGGAAGTCCATAATCCTGATAGTCTTCGCCAATTCGTATAAATTTCAATCTGCTTACAACACCGTCATCTTTAATTGTGTAGGTGTGTAAATACTGTATCTTGGTGAGGGATTGGTGCTTAGAGAGGAATTGATTGATGATGATTTTAGCAAACTGAGGTAAGCCATATTTTCACGTCTGCCTTTCTTTAGCTGCCTATAGTCAATTTGGAATGCCAAGTCTTCCCAAATCAATTCAGGATAGTCAACGTTTTCCCAGTAGAACATTCCCCATAAGATGTTAATTCTAGATTTCCTCAGTCTGTCATTGCTTGTAGTTTTACTAGAAAGACACTTGTTAATGATAGAATCCAGAGTTCTCCATGGTTGATGCATGTGGTCTACATACATGCTGTGATGCTTGTGTATTGGACCTTTGTAACCAAGACTAAGGAGGAAGGTAAGAGTAGTCTCATCATCTGGTAATTCAGCAAAATATATTCCATCAACTCTTGGGCAGATGACAAGGATCTTTCGAAATACTTCAACATCGACCAAGCACTTCTTGTTAGCCAGAAGAAACTCATAAGATTCTATGTCTTTGACCTTCTTAATAGTGTACCAGAACTGCTGCATGAAAATTGCAGGGACTTCAGCAGATATTGTGAATGCCTTAAAGCAGGTAGAGTTCTTGATGACATCAATAATGACTTGGAAAGTCTCTTCCTTCTGTGACACAGTTGTCTCCAGTCTGACGTTGATAGTACTGATCTTGACTCTTTCCTTTGCTGGAATCCATTTTTCATCACGAGTAATAACTTGACAGATTTGTTCTTGATTAACCAATACAGTTCATATACACAACAAATATATTTTACTGTTTAAGTTGATTATCCTTGATGATTTGATTGATTGTTGAGTGTGATTAGGTTTCATGCAATTATGATCATGTTAATGCACTCTATGAATAAAGTCAACTAAGGTTAATGCTCAAAGTTAACCAACTAAGTCAACTTCATGAGTCAAAGTGAACCTAGGACTAACATTCACTCAGAGGGCAAATAACACATATAAAATCATGGCAAGATATTAATTTTTACATAACAAACAATATTTACACAAATTTTAAAAAATTTGGGCATAGTTTCTTTTCATAAATTTGTCATATTTATAATATTTCGCATACACCATACATGTTTCACACAAAGTATAACATACATATTTCGCACGGAATCATATAGTCATATTTCGCACAACTTATACAAAACATATTTCGCATGGTCAATACAAGACATATTTCGCATAATGCACACAAAACATATTTCGCATGACTTCAAAATTTCTAATTTAGATTTTTACAGGTTTTGATCATGCAATATCTAAACAAAAATGTCTCAAATCAATCTAAAACATTTCAGAAGCAATGAACACAAGATTTAAACACAGTTAGAGCTCATTTTAACCATTTTCGAGCACACTTAAAAAAGGAAAGATAAGGCAAACGGAATAATGAAATCTAACAGGCAAATAACATGACTTAAGAGACTTTTTACATAATACAAACACACTTAACACATCACACGAGCAAACTTATACACGTTTTTTTAGATTTAACGCGCCTAGGAAACAACTTTTCTAAGTAAAAGGGATCTTAGGAAGCTAAGACTGGTAACAAAGGAAAAATAAAGCATCATAGAGGCTATTTAACACAAACCCATAAACACTTATACCTTACATACATATTTCGCATCATTCATAGCATACGAATCAACATATCTCACAAACAATTATGCTATATCAAAAACTGTTATACACTAGGCTTAATCGCACCCTAACAAACAAAACCCTCAATTAATTGGAGAAAACCTAAACTTTTTACTTATGAACCCTAAATAAATTTCTAAGGATTACGATGCAAAAAGGAGTTTTAATCTAATTCGTTTTAACTGAGTAATGTTATAGGGATTATAAACGTATAGGAGTGTACCTTGAAGCTTGAAAACTAGTTTTGATTGTGAGTATGAAGCGTGCGAAATGTGTTTTAGAGAGAAAATTATGTGTTTGGTTTTGTGAGAAAGTGTGAGTGTGAGCGAAATGTGTTTTAAAGAGAGTATAACCGGCCAATGTTTCAAAATTAGCACAAATGGTCCTTGTTGTTTATAACTTTTTCTATTTCCAATTTAAACTTATTCCTAAGTCTATATATGTTATAGAAATGACACATTAAGCCCCTTAAGTTTATAACTTAGATTATAATTCCTAGATTTTGCCATTTAGTCCCTAAAAGTTAAACAAATAACATCTTGAGCTAATGTTTTAACTCCCCTTTAATATATGATCTGTTGTTGTTTAGAAACTTTTTCTTTTATTTCGAAGTGACTTTTGAAAGAATTTGAAAATTTCTCCCCCTCAAATAATGTCTCGTTTTCTATTTAAATAGTTGTAAACATTGTTTGAGTGAAAGAAAATTCTTTTAAAATATTTTTTGATGAAAAACCGAGAGGATTAATTATTTTTGAAATACAACACCTTTTTAAAAACACAATTTCTCTCGTTTGACATAAATAAATGCACTGACACATACACCTATTTGATAGAGAAAGTACGGGTTGTGTAGCAAAGTATACACAAGCCTTTGTAAGAATATTAAGTAATTCATACTCGAGAAATTTAATTCCTGTTATGAGCTCAAGTTTTCTTTTTGGCGAAATACTTGCCTTTAAATTGAAGAGCGGGTTGCTATCCGAAATAATAGCAAGCCAATGACATATTTTGAAAGCATTTAGAACTTCTGCTCGTACTTCATTTACAACCTCGTATCATTATTGAATGACATTTCTAAAGCCGTAAATGTTATCTATTTTCAGAAGACATGTCATGAACACCATATTTTCATATTTTTTGATTTTTTTTAATTTTTAATTTTTTTTTATAGGTTTTATATTTTTGTATTTTCTTTTTGTAAAATTTATATAAAGTGAAAATCTTTTTGGATTTTTTTTATATTTTCTTTTTTACGTATAATACAGAGGATATGTGAAGAGTTTCCACCATTACTCTTCCTCTTCTTCTGCCAGACGTTTCAGAGTCTCAGGAGACATGCTTTTCATCCCAAGTTTATTGATTAGAAATGCAAGTCTTTCGAGTCCCAAAGCTTTGGTGAAAATGTCTGCCAGCTGATAATCTGTTCTGACAAAGTACAACTCAACCACCCCATTTTCCACTTGCTCTTTGATGAAATGATATCTTATGTCAATAAGCGTTGATCGGGAGTGTTGGACGTTGTTGCAGCATAAAGCAATGGCACATTTATTATCATAGTACAGAGGTATCTTGTTGAATATGAGGCTATAGTCCGTCAGTTGTGATCGCATCCAAAATATTTGAGCACAACATCTAGATAAGGCGATGTTTTCAGCTTCTGTATTGGATATGGTCGTGCTTTTCTCTTTCTTTGACGACCAACTCACTAATCTGTCACCCAATAGCTGCATACTTCCAGATGTACTTCTTCTGGTATCTTGGCAACCCGCGTGGTCAGCATCTGCAAAAGCTATTAGAGCAATGCAAGAATCCTTTGAATACCATAGACCCATATTAATGGTTTGATGAGGTGTCATTTTATACACTATTTTGGGGTCATTTAACCCCTTAAATCATGCAAATATGCCCAGATTATGTGCTTAATCGTTTGTTTTCAGGTTTTTAGCACTTAGATGACATTTGGAGGAAATACATGTGACTTGGGCTCAATTGGAGAAGAAACGGACAAGATTACTGACCTACACCAAATCTCTTGAAGAATCGTGCTCACAGAGTGTGGAGACAGCGTCACATGTGTAACAACCCACATTTTCGAGTCATTTTACGTCAATAAATATTCAACTATTTATTTTGGACTTTTACGCATTTACTTTTAATTTCAATTGTTAAGTTAAATCGCGTAAACTAAAAATCAACAATCAACGTAAACCGACATCAAACAAATACAAGTTTACGTCAAACAAGTGTTATATTATTTTTACAAAAATAATTTATAACTTTTTATATTTTATTTTTGTACGTCACGTAAAACGTCTACGTTTCGTACTTTAGAACCTTTTTGCATAAATGTAAACCATTCTGCCTATCTACACTCAACCAAATACCCATAATTGTACCCAATGGCCAAACATTATACAATTTTACACAAAAATATAACCATGGCAGGTTTTCTAAGTATTCCAACACCAAAAATGATATCACTTTTGCTTAGATATTTACCATGTGCTACTTTGGAGTTTATTTTCAAAGTTTACTTACACATTCCATCAACTTCCTTACACAACCACTCCTCCCCCATGCCAATCACTTACAAAACCACACCCCTCCTCCTAAATATCATGAATTGTGTCTCCTAGATATTTTGAGTATAAAATGTGCTAGCATAAGGATTTTCTCACTTTAATTTTTAACTAGAAAAATCAAACAGTCTCTTTTTTTTACTCTCTCAAGCTCATGGCTCATTATAGCCTCCAAAAATAATTCATAGTTTTCAAATTCTTGATTTTACAAGCATACAAGGTTGATTAAGGGTTTAATCTAAGGTGTTCCAAGTTGGTTTGAAACTTAGGGTTTTCATTTATAAGTAAGGGTTTTTCAAGATCAAGTTAGGGTTTTCATAATCAAGATTTGGGGTTTTCATAAGGATTTTGGATTTAGAATCAAAATCTAGGGTTTATATTTGATCACATACTTTGTAAGCATACCACTTTCACTCTTTTGATTTTCATACATATGGATTTTGTTCATTTATGTTTTTATACTTTCATTATGTATTTTTATACATAAACATCTTAATTATGAAGTTATATCACCAACTAGTGTACTTTTATAAACATTTGATCAAGAACACTACTTATGATTTTAGACTTGTGGTTAGGTTTAAAGTTCATAAACTAGCTTAGTTAATCTTATAATTATTTTATGATATTGTGAAGTATTGGATGGGATTAGGTTAGTGGATAATTGTGATTGTGGAAGGTGATTGAAATACATAGACTAGTAGATTTGTGATATGCATATAAAGTTGAAATATTAGACAAAAATGTTAAAATAGGCCATTTGGGACATCAGCTTACAAACAATAAGTTAAGGATATTTTGTCGAGTCAAAACCTTAAAAATATTTTATTACATCTTAACACGATTCCGTGCATATAAAGAACTCGAAAAACGGATGTAAAAAGAAAAAGTTATGGCCAAAACTAGATTTGAAACAATACCGGCAAAATAGTTTTTGCAAGGTCCTGGCAGATTTATAATACGTATTTCTGAGGGGTTTTGGTCCGAATCGGCTTAAATATAAAACTATAATGTTACTCGGAATAATATTTTACTGTTATATCGCGATTCTCTAAGCCCAAAAGTGTGTAAAATGGAGTAAAATCATCATGGAAACTAGATAACTTATTACATAAAATTTCTGCACTATATTCCTGACATGAATAGTTTTGGTTCGTTTGGGCTATAGAAACTTTAGGAAATATTTTAGCATTACTTGTATAATATTTATACGCGGTTTAAAACCTTATAAATATTATTTTATAAAACACTTGAACTATATATTCTGACATTTATAAATAATAAAAATACTAAATCAAGCGAAATGACTATAATTAATTTTATAGTTATTAGAAAATAATTCGAAGACATATACTTGGACATTAAATAACAAACGTAACTTAAACATTGTTTCAACTCTTATAACTAAACGAAAACTATTAGGTGGTGATATAACTTGATAATGTACATTGTTGTATTTATTTTAATTACACTATACTTATCAGACCTATAATTAATTAGGTTGCATTTCGGCTATTTGTGACATCATACTTTGTTGATTGTTCTACATCCGGTACTTTCACTTGAGGTGAGTTTCATGACTCCTATTTTACTTCTTTTTAACTCTTTTGGGGGAGATTACATGCGCATTTACAAACTCGTTTACCTACTTGATTGCATAACTTGTTTACATACTCGTTTACATACACATTTCTAAACTTGTTTACATACTCATTTACATACTCATTTTCATACTCATTTACATATCTCGAGGCGAGATAAATTGCTCATTTTACAAAAGGACACAAGTATAACACTTTTTATGGTTTACAATAATTACGTAGCGTGCCTAAGTAACGATAACCCAAACTGCCCATTATCATGAACTGTTAATTACATTGTGTAAGCGCGAGTGTTATAAATAGATCTATTTAGGATTGACATCCCTGTCCTGGATTGGTGTCTACAAGGCCAATGGACGTATACCATGTCAGATTTGGAATGTTAGGGGTTGACATCTACACGGGGCGCATTAAATTGCCCTCATTCATGTCGTAGCGTCATGTCACACCCCAAACGGGGCCTAGTCAGAAACACGTGTCCGGGGGTGTGACGTCATAATATACATCACACAAGATACAAAGAACGACCTCTAAGGGTACGTTTGAAAATCCAACATCGTTGCATTAGTTAAAATAGTTAAAGTTTGACATAAGTTTAAAGATAATATGTGGAAGCGAATAAAAGTTTTAGAAATTGACACCGATGTTTAAACAGTAGATAATAGCGGTTCTTGAAAATCGGCCCAATGCATAGCGACACCAAATAGCAAGCAAAGACATCCACAACTAAGCACCTGAAAAAACAAGCTACATACGTCAACATAAAGTTGAGTGAAATTCATAGGTTTGAATTAGTGTTAAAATTATGGACCACAATTCACAGTACGCACGTGAAAGTATAATTATAACATATACAACTTCACATAAAAAGAATGTATTTACTGTTGCATTAAGCTCATGACACTGAAGCCCAATTTAGAAGGAAGCATTTTATATGCCAAATAGTATTCTATGCCCTAAAGGTATCTGACCAAGATCACCTATTGACATTCCGACATGGTATATATCCGTTTGTTCGGAACCTCCGAATCTAGTAAGCGCTACTTACCCGGATAGGGATAATTACTCCCAATAGATATATTTACAACATTCGCGCTCACTTAACCAGTACAGTCGGTCAAGCAATTGACGGTTCATGATAATTCGGGCATTAGTGGTCTATTCGCTACTTAGGCAACACGAAATCAGGAAAAGGAAACGTAAAGTAACTGTGTCCATAGTTTGAAAACAAGCAATTTTCTCACCCCAAAATAGTAAAGTAAAAGTAGTAAAACATGGGGCTATGAACTCACCTTAGCAAAATGAGCAAATGATAATCACGCAAGTAAAAGGTGATATAGAAATCTAGCCGCGACCTAGAATAATAACGCGTCTTAGAAACACGGAAAGTATGCCAAGAATTGCACAATATGTTCATCACCAAAATACATCCATGCGTGTTTGCTTTAGTTTGTTTAACAAAACATGATGAAATGAAATCATATAGTTTTTCGTTAAGTTTCGGCGTTTAACCAAAAATTACTATTTTTAGAAAGTTTCTATTTTAGGAAAGTTTTTAGTTTCGGGACGTTAATACCGTCCCCTACATTTGTTAAGTTTCCATAATTCAAAACGCACTAACTAGCCTTAATCACTTAACTTCTATGTCCGTTTCGCTAAGTTTTCACCAAACTTACTATTTTTAGTAACTTTATCGCTTTTCCCAAAATATGCTAACGGCGTCTTTAAATGATACTAATCAATAGGTATGTGTTACTATATGTTTTGCTAGTGTTTAGAAAGTCCAAAAATATCCGAAAGTGTCCGAAAACTCATTTTACTATTCACATCAGCACACTATTCATCCGGTTTTGTCGAAAAATGTTTCAAGTTTCATTTGGCTATAACTTGGTCGTTTTAAATCCAATTTTAATGTGCGATATATGAAAAACTATCTATTCGAAACGAGCTCTCCAAAAACTACTTTTACGCCTAATGAAAACATTTTTAGGTCGACCAAAACCTCAAAACAAATTTGGGACAGCAAGCACTTTTTGTCAAAAACGCAACCAAAATCCACCCAAACTTCACAATAGTGCCTAATCTAGCCTAATCTCCATTCACAACTAAACCACAACGAAACCACACTTAAAACTAACCTAATCCCATCATTTCTATTGTTGCAACTCTCATCCCACTCTCATCTCACCAAGAACATAATATTTAACTAGTGAAATAAATGGTACATCATTATTTATAAAATCTTGTTTTATATCCTTCAAAAATAATATCTTTTAAAAAAATTAAAACACACCATGTATGATGTATGGCTCTTGAACATATATGAAGAACATAAGGAAAAACCACAAGGAATAGATTCAAGATTACTTACTATAGAAATGGAAGAAACAAGTCGTGAATGGAAAAATCTTACGTTCAGTTGTAAATCGATGTGGTATGGGCGAGACCGACCAGGGTCCAGGAGTCTAATTCCCCACAACACTGTCAAAACCTCGATGTGTACCTTACTTTAAACGAATGAATCTCTACGAAGTGATTTCAAAACTTAAGAATCGCAGAATAGAAACCTAAAATCAACTTTATTTTATTCAAACAATTAATATAGGCGTTTAGTAACCTGCGTGGGAGCCAAAAAGCCATAATTAACCTCTATGAGCTCTAAAGATAATCCAAAACTAATCCACGCTTACATAAAATTATTATTTAAACTCTATTCATAATTTCGTTCCTTTGCAAAATTTTTAAAAAGTTTGAGCAAAACGCTTAGTCTTAAAGAGCTAAAGGAGGAATGATAGAGTTTAAAACTCGATCAAGTCAAAAGCTACCTAGTTCTACGGGGCCTACTCTATTTCGATACTTTAATATTTCATATTTTTTTTTTCTATTATATAATTTATATTTATTATTATATATATATATATTATACTATATAGTTTTATATATTACTTTATATCATAATAATTAAAAAATTTAAAAAAATTTTGGTCAAAACGGGGTTGCGTCAATTGGGAAAACATATTGGCACAGGTTTATGAATCACATTTTGATAAAATCCCCCCCCCCCACTCTATAGGAAATTGAACATTGGCCTCAATGTTTCAAAAAATGTCGGGTTTTACCCCCACACTTAGGAATGAAAAAGGCAAATGTAAAAATTTCCAAGTGTGAAAGGGTGAATAATACTTATATATACTATATTATATAATACATGATCTGGATGTGGATTTCCATAATAAGTAAAAATATCAAATGATGGATGATTGGAGGGATTGGAAAAACAAGCACGGGTCTTCATGATCTTTAAGGAATCCTGCAAAAACAAAACCACATACCATAGAAAGAAGCACGCCCCCACACTTGGGCTATAAAAATAACATCCTCATTTATTTAATCAAGAAACAATAGAAAGAAGAAAAGACACGGGTTGCCTCCCGAGAAGCGCTTGTTTTTGTGCGAGTCTCTAGCTTGACTCTCCCCGAATTCCTTTGTCCTTGGGGCAGAAACAGAAGAATAGAAAAATCACTATTGGATTTTCATATGCCACCGGCTTAAGAAAAGAAAAATGAAAAGTGGAAATGCCGGGGTCAAAAATAGTTATCCTCACTCCCCGGAGGAGAGAAGAAAATGAATCCAAGAATAAGGTGAGAATAAGGAAGAAATATTCGGATAAACAAAATGTGATGGGGAAAATAATGGCGATCCTCAAAGGTTAAATTCACAAATGTCGTAGGAAAAACAATCTTTCTCATAAATACCGAGGTCGAAAGCTTTGTTCTCGTGTCATCAAATCATTCATTATCAGATTCCATCCTTTTAAGATTTTTGGGTCATGGATCTCAAAAAACACTCGTGTAGGGAGATTTAGGGCTTAATGTCATCATAAGCAAACTCTCAAGACTAGAATATTATCTCCCCTCTAAATCATGATAAAAAAAACTCGTTCTTCAATATCTGTTAGAAACTATCCCTAATCTAGAAAATTCATCGATATCAATCAAATAGCCTCCTGGGTCGAACACTCATCCTCATTTAAGCCTGGAAAGAGGTTATCTACGTGACTAACAAAACCGGCTCATCAAGGTTAGAAACATAAGAGTCCTTACTCTGATGTTCTCTAACACCTCATCAAAAAGAGGATTTTACGTCATTAGAGATATATTCGTCGTCAAATTCGAAAAGAGGGTTTCGAGTAAATTTTAACATCTTCGGAACGTCACCAATCAGATGTAAACTCGTTATCAATAGAGGTAAAAAAATCATTTGAAATCGAAAAAGTGGGTGAGAGAAGTCACGGAATTTTTCCTCAATAATGGGAGAGAAAAATAGTTACTGCGAAGGTAAAAAACGCTCTTACTATCACTACCGGATTATCCTGGGGGACTTTCTTACGGGATTAGAATAAGGTCCTCAAAACACTGGGGAATTTATGAATTCGTCCGTTCCTTTTCAGGGAATATTGCTAGTTCCTCATTCCCATTTATGGAGAGATTATCAGGTTTTTAGGTTGGTAAGTCAGGTGGTGATAGCATGTTAACCGAGAAATCTGAGGGTTTTATTCAAAGGAATAATGCTCTCATTGTGAATAACTTTAAAATTCTTTAAACACGGTGAAATTCGAGTTTGATGTTTAGCTGTCGGCTCTGCAATATTCTTCACTTCCTGCTTTTCCTTATCGAGATGTTGAGAATTAAATAGAGTAAAGTTTTAGAATTTAAGACACTTTCAACTTTAGATCTTCAACATTATTATGATACTATAAAAAGCTTTTTTGTTGACAAATTTCAAGAGATCTAGCATGTTTTCTTCCCATATTTTGTTTTGATATTCAATAAACTTTGCTGCAACACATTTCTTCAATTTAGTTGAAGAAAGACGGGAATTTGGTGAGGGAAGCGTGCTTTTCCTGACTGCTTGCTTTTGGGCAAGTAATTCTTGCTCTCTCTGAGCTGCAAGCTAAAAACCTCATGCTTAGTAATCTTTGATTCATTCTTTCTGTAATAATCTTCCATTCAATTTTATTAAAAGCTCATTTCTTTTGTTTTCACCATCAAAGAAAGGGCTTCTGGAATTTCTTAAGGATGGGATGATTGTTGAACTGTGCTGGGGGCTTGAATTTTGTGTCCCAAAAACCGAATGAATTAGAATAATTGAAATTTTGGTTCATCGGTTGACACTGAAAATTTCCATGAAGAACCCCGCAATTTTCACAAGGAAATTGTTGTGGTTGACTCGGAAAATAATGTTAGATGGTTGGTCTAAATCTAAAAGTCTTGATTGTTAGGGGTCCTGATCAAAAGAGGGTGTGTTCCTGTTTGACAATCGTAAACTCCGGATGAGAATTCCCTCACAATTAATTCATTTACGGGAGTATGTCTCGTATTGGTATTGTGGAGGTTGGTTGAAGAAGTTCGGTGTTTCATCATAAGAATAAGGATTTGGGTCATAGACAAAACTATTTTTTCCGGATCCTACATTGCTACAGCTCGGACAGTTTCCACCATTAAAACGGACCTCCACAATACGAGCAACCAAAATAGTTATACGAAGACATGTCGAAGAATAAAGGTAAGAGGATAAGAAGAAGAATAAAAAAAAATTTAATGTAGTAAGAGGTCGAAAGTAGAATATTTTCTTTGAAAAATTAAATTTTTTTTTTTTAATTTTTTATAAAGATAATAAAATAAAAATATTTTTGGTATTTTTAATACTGATAAAAGAAAAGGATATTATTTTTTTTGGACTTTTTTTATTTTTCATTAAGGAAACAAAATAAACTTTTCGAAGAAAGGATCTTCTACACCTCTCCCCGGCAGCGGCGCCAAAAATTGATCACGTCCGAACTACACGTATATAAATATATATAATATATATAAATACGTAATAATAAGGATAGGCCAATAATAGTATAGTGAGTATTTTCCGTCGGGTTCTAGAAAATCGCTTTTAACCAAAGCAATTATCAAAAACCTCCCGGGTCGTTTCCTCGGCGAGAAGTGAATGGAAATTCAAGAGAATGTTGGGAATCGAGCTTGATTATCACTTAAATTTTTAGGATTGGTTTTCTAAATCTACTAAAAGAGAAAGCATATAAAAGGGAAACTAAACTTTTGAATTTAAACTATTTTTAAACTAATATTAATTTTAAGATTAAAAACTACAAGATTATACTAAAATTGATCTAAAAGATATAAATGAAGAAAATGCTTGCTAAGTGACGTGAAATGTTCATTAAGTGCGGGCTTTAGGTTTAACGAATTAAAATCCTTCGAAAACAAATTTCAAGAAATTTAAATGACAAATAAAGTAAAATAAAGTAAAGTAATTTAAATGACAAGTAAAGTAAATTGCATTAAAAATAAATGACGGTATTTAAATTGGAAAATTCTAATGACTATTAATTTTTTAAACCTTAACCTAGTTTAAACTCGCACTTAAATACCAATCACTAATCACTTAGCAAACACAAATGAACTACTCCTAATCATATCAAAATAAAACTAACAATAAGCATAAGATCAAGACATAAACATAATGAAGAACCGCAATGATATAAAACCACCCGATCTTACAAACTTAATAAACAAATAAGCTTATCACTTAAAAAGCTTCTACTTCACTAATTAGCAAATAAATGTGTCAACTTTATCTACTAATTACTTCCATAAAAACCATAAAGATCAAAACTTTATCTATTTATCAACCTTATAAAACCCTTAAGCTCCGGCCTTAGAGTTGGATAGATTTCATCAATATTAAAACAAACAAGGGTTAAGATGAACAAGATAATAATAAGCTACTAAGACAAAATAAGCTAGATTTTATTCTAAAGACAATAAGCTAATAAAAAGATGAAAACTTTAGATCTAAATCTACCCGAAACAAAGGTGTTCAATGAAGTGAACTCGGATCGGGTATATTTAAGGATTTAGATCTAAGAAAAATAAGCTAGAATTAAAAAGCAACAAACTTTATGCTAGAAAATAAGCTAAAAAGACAAGATCTATTATTTATAGATCTAATCCACCCGAAACCAAGGTGTTTAATCAAGTGAACAAGAGACAGGTATATTTAAGAATAAGATCTAAAAACAATAAACTAGAAAAATAAGCAATCGAAAATAAGCTAAAATAAGCTCACTCGAAAAGCTCTAAATCAAAAACAATATAAAATAAGCTAGTCTAAATAAGCTATTAAAGAAGCTTATTAGAATATAAGCTTAAGAGATCGGATCCAAAAATAAGCTATAAGCATGAGCTTATTTGGAAATAAGCAAAAAAGAGAAAGAGTAGAAGAATAAGCATAAAAAGAAAATAAGCATTAAGAAATAATAAGCATTTAATAAAAACCAACCTTAAACATCTTCGTTAATAAGCTCAAAATCTTGATTACAATAAGCTAAATAAGCTATAAAAGCTTTTACAATAAGCTAAAAACTCTACTGAACTACTCTTAAAACTAACCTACACTACTATGAAAAATAAACTAAAAACTAACACCCTCTAAATGAGCTGCTGCGTGTGATTTATAGCCTCAAAGGGGTGAGGGGCAATTTCGTCATTTCAGGTGGTCCAGACGCGTCTTAGTGTAAAAGTGGGGGTATTTTTGTCATTTCGTCCCAAATGCGTTGTCAAACAGCGTACCTCGTACACCAGCTAATAACAACTGGATCAACCAATCATATGATGACACGTCAGCCTTTTAGAAGTCTCGATCCAACAACCTCGTATTGCTACAGTACCTCGTACCTGCACAACCTGCCATTAATCATTAGCAGGCCACATGTCACCACCTGAGTGGTGCCACGTGGCGTAATCACTGTTCCGGCACTATCACCAGACCACCACCGGAACACCGATCAACAACGGTCAACAGTGACGGTCAACGGTGGCCGATTGCGGTGAACAGTGGCGGTGAATGGTGGTCACCGGCGGTCAACGGTGGCGGTCAATGACGGTCAACGATGGCAAACCACTGTTGACCTTCGCCGGACCACCGATCAACGGTGGTTGATCGCAGTCAACTGGCGCGTCATGGGCCGGGTCAGGTCGGGTCATGGACCGAGTCAGGTAAGGTAGGGTCAGGCTGCCACGTGGCATGCCACGTAGATCCACATGTCAGCCACGTGTGCCCACGTGTCAGCCACGTGGATGCTCACGTGGCATGAGGGGATTTTACCCTCTGTATATTCGAACTCGGGACCTCTTGGTATAGAAGCATAGCTCTAGCAAGCTTATCGCTTTGCTAGAGCATAGCTTCAATAATAGAATGTAAAATTTAATATATACCCTTTGATAAACTTAGACCCGGTTCATTATAACTAAAGGTTCAAACAGGGACGAAAAAGGTTCAAAATAAAAAAGTTTAAATATGAATGGCCGGTACCGTTGGACTCGAAATTTCATGCTCTTTCTAATGGTGTGATCGAGGAATATTAACGACTTCGTTTGAACCTCGATAAACTTAAAAACGTCGTCGAAAGTCACCCGAAAATTACCGTTTTTGCTTTATTTTTAATCCTTTGTACCTGTAAGACATAAAAACACAATACAAACATATTTGCAACATAATTACTTATATTTTAGTGTTTTAGTCCGTTTATTAGCATTTTCCAGGGTATAAATGATGTGTGTTTTAGCACATATCAAAATTCCCCCACACTAAGCCATTGTTGGTCTCACACGCAATGTAAATAAAACACGCTCGGAAATAAATAATTAAATCCCCTTTTAAATTATGACGCCTCACAATCAAACAAGAACAGAAAATGTCTATTAAGAATGTTCAAAAATCATTTATTTTGACAGCGCCCCAGTTTTAACCACTTATTCAATAAAAGATAAAAACTAAGATAACAATTAAATAAAATTATTTAAAAGGCTTGTGATGCGTAGGCTATGACCTACCTCCCCTTTGCATCAAAAACCTGCGGCCCAAATCCTTTACGAGAAGCATCACAGTAAACCACGAAGTTTTCACTACCTTCGGGTAAAGCCAAAATCGGTGCACTACACAACTTCTGCTTCAACAGTTGAAATGCAGCTTCTGCCTTTTCACTCCAATCAAACTTCACGTTCTTTTGAGTCAGCTTCGTCATAGGCTTGGCAATTTTTGAGAAACCTTCGATAAATCGTCGGTAATAGCCAGCAAGACCTAGAAATTGACGAATCTCTGTCGGAGTCTTGGGCGATGCCCAATCCTTGATTGACTCAATCTTAGCCGGGTCCACGTGAATGCCCTCACTATCAATCACGTGACCAAGAAATTGTACCTTCGACAGCCAAAATTCACACTTCGAAAACTTGGCGTACAATTCCTCCTTCTTAAGTAACTCTAAAATTAACTTAAGGTGTTCTGCGTGCTCTTCTTTGCTCTTGGAGTAGATCAAGATGTCATCAATAAAAATGATCATGAATTTATCTAGGTACGGTTTGCACACCCGATTCATCAGATCCATGAATACCGCTGGTGCGTTGGTCAGTCCAAACGGCATCACTTGAAACTCATAGTGACCGTAGCGTGTCCTAAACGCTGTCTTTGGAATGTCTTCCTCTCGAACTCTGAGTTGGTGATAACCAGATCTCAGGTCGATCTTAGAGTAGACTCTTGATCCTTGCAACTGATCAAACAGGTCGTCGATTCTCGGAAGTGGATATCGGTTCTTCACCGTCAACTTGTTCAGTTCACGGTAATCGATACACATCCGAAAAGATCCATCTTTCTTTTTGACAAACAAGACCGGGGCTCCCCAGGGTGAGGAACTCGGTCTTATAAATCCCTTGTCAGAAAGTTCTTGTAATTGAGTAGACAATTCTTGCAATTCCGACGGTGCTAATCTATACGGAGCTCGTGCCACAGGTGCAGCACCAGGGACCAAATCAATTTGAAATTCAACTTGTCGCATAGGCGGTAATCCAGGTAAGTCATCTAGAAAGACCTCTAGAAAGTCCTGCACAGTCGGCACGTCCTCAAGTCGCTTCTCCTCCGACTTGTCTCCAGTTTCCTTCTTCGTTACTTGTGCCAAAAAAATTAGGCGTGCATGATATAATGCTTAATTTTGACTTCTCTCTTCTACTGCTCTATCACCTTGAACTATCAAAACATTATCTCCATAGGGAATCCGCATAATCTTCTCATCGCAAACGATCATCGCATGATGGTTCACTAACTAATCCATGCCGATGATGGCGTCAAAGCTTCCAAGTTCTACCGGCATTAGGTCAATATTGAATGGGTGACCTAATAATCCTAACGTACAGCCTCTAGGCACGGTATTGGTTTCAGAAATTCTTTCGTCGGCTAATTTGACAACATAGCTAACGTCTAAAGTATCGAGGGTTATATCAAGTAAGTTACTAAAAGTAGTCGACACGAAACTTCTATCGGCACCCGAATCAAATATCATAGAATCAAAATGGTTATTGAGAAGAAACGTACCCTTGACAACATTGGAATCGGGGTTAACATCTCCTCCACCTAATACATAAGCTTTCCCTTTTGCTTCACCAACTCCATTCTTGTTTCCAGCTTTGTTTCCACGGTTTTGATCCTTTAACTTTGGGCAATCACTTTTGTAGTGTCCTTTCCTTCCACACTCAAAACAAGTTACGACCCTCTTATTCACTACTTGACCCCTCTGAGTTGAATTAGTGGAGATTGTGACCTTACAATCCTGGGTCAAATACCCAACCTTGTTACACTTCCCACATCTCACTATGTATGGTCCTTCATGGTGTAGCTAACACTTGTTACAGAGAGGCAACAGTCCATTATATGGTTTCTTCTTATTGTTGCCAACCGTATAGGCTCTTGCAACATTCTGACCTCCTACATTTGGAATTTTGAATGGTGGTTGCTGACCACGGTTGTCTCTCTGATTGACCTCCAATCTTCTTTTGTTTTTAGCATTTTTCACAGCATAACCTTTCAACATTTGGTCCATTAAGTTGTTAGCAATCCTAACAGCATCTTGAACTCTTCTAGGTTCAGCAGCAATTACATTCCCTTGGATGTTATCAAGGAGTCCTCCAATGAATTTCTTAACCCAATCCTCCTCCTCTGGGACCATCTTGGTGCACATCGTATTCAACTCTTGAAATCTCTGAGTATAGGTAGTCAAATCATTGTTCTTCACGGTTAAGTTCAACAGTTCAGTTTCCATTTTTTTGAATCTCATTTCTTGGGCAGTACACTTCAGTCATTAGCTTCATGATATCTCTCCATTACATGGCGAAGACAGCCTCAGTCCCAATAGTCCCTTTATGTGAGTTCCACCAAGTTAGTGCACTGTTTAACAGTATGCAAGTAGCATTCTTAACTTAGGACTTCTCTGGGTAGTTGCTGATATGGAACACTGTTTCCATCTTCTCAAACCACCTTATCAAATCGACAACTCCTTCCATTCCCTTAAAGTTGAGTGGTTGACACTTCATTAAGTCCTGATATGTGAATTCTCTAGCAACAAGTCTATCACCTCTACCATTCTTGTTTGGATTTCCATTTCCACCATTTCCATTCTTACCATTTCAATTCTCACCATCTCCATTACCGCCATTTCTATTATCGCCGTCATTGCCGTTCTGGCTTTAATTCTCAGCCTCGAGAGCATTGGCGGCACGGGTCGCCTGATGAGCAGCCAATGCTTCTTCTACATGTCGGTTAATGAGTTCTTCGATTGCTTCAGGGGTCATACCGGAGTGAGTGATAGTCATTGTTCTATGTCACAAGACATAACACACGATGAGATTTGATATGAGATATAGCCATTTTAAATGGTAATTAAGGTTTATGTAGAAAATACAATAGAACATGTTTTGCCAGAACAAGTAAATA
>BQNB010084283.1:3657-28798 GCA_026074375.1 Tanacetum coccineum
TGACTTGGATTTATTCAAGGAGGTAACATCCTTTACAGGTTAAAGGGTTAGTATACTAAGGTACAACGATCCTACAGTTACACCACCAACTAATACTTTTTGTTTAATTTATAAGTCGAAACGATATTCAAATCGTACTTGTTAAATAATATCCATGTATTTGTACTCGTAAAATAGAATAGCATACTTGTCCAATAATTTATTTATTTGTTAAAAACACTTGATTTAACGTTTTTATCATTTGTATAATGTTATTGTATAAGTAGGTCAATCGTCTTGTACAATAATATTTCTAAAGTTAAAATTCGTATAAATTTTATATAAGTGATTCTAAAATGTTTCGTAAAATTTTATAAAAAAACGAACCAACACTATTCATGTCAGGAAAAGTGTCTAGTTTACAAACCATACATCTAAAAATTATGAAAATTGGCAGGTTTATGTAAAATGTCGTTCCGAACAACTTTGTAGTTTTACACTTCGACTCAATCGGACCCGAAGGCCCTCGAAAGTGAGCTTCAGCAGCTTCTGAAACGTGCATGGTTTCACAGCTTTTATATATATTATGTCGAATCTTTGAAACGTCGTATCTTACTCGTTTTAACTCCGATTTTAGTGATTCTTTCGAGCACGTCTTCGTAATTAAAATTTCTATTTAACTAAAATATTTTCCATGAGCCCACTGTTATGAACAGTAGTCAGTTTTTATAAAATTACTTTTATAAAAATACTTTTTATCGTAAACTTGTGATTAGCGTAACTTCTTCGTTATAACTCGGATTTTCGAGTTCTTTATGTGCTTACGATCCTTGTAACGTGTAGTATTATATAACAACATGTCCTAAATTTATAAAAGTTCGGATCTTAACAGAAAGTTTCAAAACAGCCCCTTAGGTTTTATATTTTATGAAATGTAATTTATAAATCTATAACTTATTTATTTTTGTACAACCTTCTATGTAACCTTGAAACATGTTGTTTTACATACTTAGAGTTCTCCTAGCCATGTCCAAAATGATTGTCTAATATTTATGTCCTTATGATAATATATATCCATTTCATTTTACAACACATGAAAATAAAATCCTAGGTGGTGATAACTAAGATAACTAGTATGTAACACGTAAATGAAATATTGAAAAGATTAAGTTTTAGATGACCTTAAGCAAGTGTGTAGGATGATGAGGAAACAAAACCAAAACTTTCAAATCAAAACCCAAATCGAAAACCCTAGCTTTCTTGTATAACCCTTGCTAGAAATAATATGACTCAAGCTTCCAAAACACTTCCAACACTTTAGATAACAACCTAGATCACTTGTATACTTGGTAGGATGAAAACTTATGAATTGTTTCTTGTGATTTTAAGGGTGACGTGGGGTAGAGGAGAGAACAAAGAGATTGAGTTGATTTTTTTTGTTAAGTAAAAGTGTTGTGTGTTTATCCTTTTTTGTATACTAGTAAATATATGTCCAAGACTAGTCAAAGGTGTATATACAAAGACCAAAAGACCAAGAACTAGGGGGGATGTTGGACATATAGAGGGAAATAAGGATGATGTTGGTCAAATTACTAGCTAAGGTACTAAGGTTTAATGAGTATAGTATTGTACATGGTTAGTTGTGTTTTCTTGTTCCCTAATATGTAGGTTAGTTCATGATATTAAGGAAGGAAATGACTAGGAATTATCTTACATGAGAAACGAAAGTATTACTTGAATGTGTAAGTTGTAGTTTAAATGTAAAAGTGTATAACTTGAAGTAAATAAATGTAAAGGTTAAATGTAAATGTAATACTTGAAATGTTTATGTCTTGGTTGGTTTATTTTATGTAATATTCGGCCAAATGTGATAACATAGGTAAAGTTTTATAAAACTTTGAGCATTGGGAATAAAAATGGGTATTTGTTGAAGCGTTGATAAATTGTGGTGGTTCCGGAAATGCCTAAACGAAATTTATCGCGAAACGTAAATACTTTACGCAACAATAAAATAAATACAAAAAAGTTAATTATTACTTTCGAAAAAAATAATATAAGGCTTGCTTGACGTAAACTTTAATTTGTTTGGTGCCCGTTTACGTTAAATGATAAATTTTTTTAGCTTACGCGATTTAACTATATAATAAGAATTAAAAGTAAACGCGTACGAGACGGAAAGAAAAAAAATAGTGAAATAAATGACGTCGTAAAATGACCTGAAAACACGAAATGTTACAGTCGATTCCCCTTAAGAGAGTTTCGTCCCGAAACTCGGTGGTATCCTGTGATATGGTGTCGAGAAAAGGTAACAGTACTTGCAACAATTATGCACGCACACAAAATCTTAATTTGTGGAAATATGAGTAGAAAATTGATTTCGACAAAATTTAAGGTGACTACTCTCAGCATGGCATGGTCCTTCCTGAATGCATAGGTGATCAGTCTATGCACCAAATATACATAGGTGATCAGACTATGTATATTTGAGGGCCAACGATGCAATGCTCATTTTCGTCAAAATAGTGTGATGTATGAAATGGTATCAAATAGTTTTATAACGTAATGAAATAGTTAACAAAGTGAACGTGAAGTAGCTCATAGGGTGACAACAAAATGGTTTATAAGACGATAGTAAAATGGTCTATGATACAGTAGCAAAATGGTTCATAGAATGATTTCGAAAATGTTTATAAGGTATTAACCAAATGGTTTGTAAAGTAACAAAGCAATTCTTGAGATGGAAACGAAATAGTATATAAGATGACAATAATTTAGTTTATAAAAAAATCAGCAAGATAGTTTATGAGCTAACAACAAAATGGTTTATAAGTTGACATCGAGATTGTTTGTAAAGCGATAGATCATAGCAAGTATAAAGAATATCCGAACAAACGCATAAGCAATCAAAAAAATTTCATATGACTCATAAACCAAACGGAGAAGAGGCACATCCTTTTATCCAAAAAGGGTGAAGCTGGAAATGATGGGAATGTTGAAAGAACAAGACTAAACAAAATAATATGTTGTAATTTTTGTGTTTTGTAATCAATGAATAATATTGATTTTTATTTATTAGCACGTTTCTGGTATTTACCTTTCTATTAATTCAGTTTCTAAGAAGTTTTATTTGATCACTTACACTAGAAAACACTTAGGCTATCGTTATATCAAAATAGAGAGAGATTGTCGGGCCAATTCAGTGCGTAGTGATCTTTAACTAGGATTTGATAGAAAATACTCTATGTTTAAAAACATGTTCATAACAAGTCCTTGAATGACACAACATCGAGGGAGTCATCTTCAAAGTCTAAGAAATACTCATCATACACTAAGACGAAACTTATAGTGTGAATAACTAGAAGAAGACGATGGAGTGAGTGAGTGATAAAAATAACTCACTGACTTACCCTGAAGATCTCCTCAACACACAAGACATCCTGAAGTTAGATATTAATAAAAATATCCAAGTCACTAAAACAAAAAGGCAGGAACTATCTTAGGAAGATAAGTAATAAAAAATTATCAACGAAGGTCAATATAGTACAAGAGTTGGTGAAAAAGGTAAACAGTTGTCAACACTATACCTTAAAGTATGGTTGACCGTGTTCCAAAAATAGATGCTTCTAATGTAGTAAAAGTACCATTGTACTTTACCAGTTAAAAACATGACAAACTGCTATTATCCCATGGGTATCTACCTCGACATTTTCCTAGAAAATAGAATGCGGTAAAGGATAAAATGCTTATCTCTTGCAATTAATGTGACACACATTCAAGAGATTATTTACTCCTCAAATAGAACTATAGTCCCAGAACAATTCAGTTGGTTAAGCAAAACAATGCAGTTAGTTAAGCAAGATTTATACTTAAATATTGTCTTTGGTTTTTTTAAGTTAAGTGAGGAGATTAACAAATATTGTCATTCAACTTAAATTGTTATTCCGTAAACAATCTTAAGTGAATTATTTCATTCACTTCTTACAATAATTTAAACATTGAAAAACTTGCGAATTTTCTTATTCGTTTATTTATCTTGTTTGAAGTTTTAAATTTACCTTATTAAACATGGAAGTTGGGTAGATAACTTTGTTAAATCATTATAAACAATTAAATGAGAAAAACACTTTTATGTAGATACATTCAGTCTAATAGGAGTTTATATACTTCAAATTATAAAGAGAGTGCTCATTTTGTTTAATTAACATTTTTGCGTTACTTGTTTGTGTGTTTTTGATTAAATTTAATGAGAAATTTATAACTTTAAGCATGACATGTTGATGCTTGCATAGAGCATTTGCCTAACCTAGTTAATAATTTAGAGGGGTTTTTAGTATATTTATCCATAGTTGATTGCTTAGAATACATGTATGATGATAGTGTTGGGTTTTTACAACAAATTAACCATTTATAATTGTACACAATGGAACATATGAACACGTTTAGAATATTTAATGAACAAAGAATCAAGAGACGTGTACCTTTTAGCAATTAACGAAACACCGTTCTTGAATATACGTGTGTGTATAATAAATATTACCACGCAAAACCACCAAAGATATAAAATAAGATCCCTCTACTTTAACACACACAATACGTTTGTGGCAAACGATTAAGTATGCTAGTACTAGTAGTGATAAAGCTAATCAAACCACCACATTCTTCACGAAATCAACTATTGAAAACTTTGTGATTTTCTTCTTGTCGAACAAAGAGCAAAACCAAAACCCCTTGTGGGTGTTTGATCGATCGAGCAAAAGAGTCAAAGAACTAAACTTCCTAAACCTCTTTTTATAGCCACCTAAACTTGGCTTGCAAGTTAGGGAATTCCACCGCCTCTTGGAGATTAGGAAACTAATTGACTAAGGCAAAAAGAAAACAATTATCATACTTCCCTTTTCTTCATAATTGCATATTAGTCCATTGCTTAACTATCTATGACTAATAGTACTTCGCTTTAAATATCTATAATTATTTAATGCTCGTTTAAGCTTTATCACTAAATATATTACATTAATATATTTACTATAATTTTTCTACATATTAACGCGTGCATCCTAATAGGCTCGAATAAAATTTTCGGATATATATTATTTTATGTGTACATATTCCTACAGATAGATTTAGTGATTTGTGCAAAGGTGTCAAGTTTAAACCACCATATGGATGGATGTAGGTTTTGGGTACAATGACAAGATGTGTCATATTCATTTCTCATATGCCTAAACTTGACCTTAGTTTATAGTTAAACTTGTATATTAGGTCATTTTCTTAATACCAAAGATAAAAACTAATGATGAGCTGATGCCATATTTGTTAGCCTGTGTTATTGTATTTGGCTCAAACCCGAGTCTAGAATGTTCCTTTTATGTATTTATATTATGTACCTAAAAATAGCCGATCCCCAAATCACATCAGTTAAACCTTACAGAAATTCGTCTCTTCTCAGTTAACAACTTTCAGACTTGTGTTGGTGATTTGTGCTTAGGTCACGAATCCACACATCGTAATCAATTGTTGTTCGTCCAAGGCCACGAGCAGGTTCTCGTTTGTTCTCTTATTTGTGCATGGTCATGATTGTTTGTGTTATTTTTTGGATTTAGCCGTACAATAGCAACGTACTTTCTGAAATGTTCCATTTTGGTACGTTAACTTTTTTTCCACTAAATGTAACGAACTTTAATGTTTTGTGTTAATTTGTACCACGAAACTTGTTTTACCAGAACAAGAGTTATGAATCCTATGTGGACATGCCACGTAGGACTTCCACTTATACATTTTTATATCTATTTCTCATTTTTGTTTCTCATTTGCCCAAAATCCATTCAAAACCATCAAAAAACTTAACCATAACCCTAACTTCATCCTCGAATTGATTCTACACCCAACATGTCATCCTCATCATCTAATCAAAGCCACCTCCACTGCCGTGTTTCACTACCAACCATATGCGAATGTAAGGAACTAGTTATTCTACAAATCGCAAAAACCATTCATCATCCAATGCGATGTTTATAGGGATGTATTAATTACTATAAGTTATGTCGGTTATTATTATATCTTGTTAATGCTACTGTGTTTTCTCATTTTTTTAAATTTTGTAGGCTTTAGAGTGTGAGACCTTTTATTAGGTTGATCCTGAGTTACCAAGTAAGTACTACAAACAAGAGGTTTTCAAGTTGCTGCAAAAGGTCAATTTACGTCAAACAGAGATCAATGCAGACAAATGCAAAATAAGAGAAATGGAAAGGGGTTTAGTATTTCAAAAGTCAACTTTGGAGAAGCAAGTTTTGGGCTTGCAAATGGAATTGAAAGAAAGAAAAGCAAGTGTAGGTTTTTATAACAAAGTTGTTGTTATCATGTGTATATTGTTGTTTCTATGTTTGTAGTAAAGCTTTGAACCCTTTAATGTTGATTGTAATCCTTTTGTGATAATGAAATGCTGATTTCTGTCTCTAAATTTTGTCATTCATTTTCTGGAAATGGACCACAAAGATAGTAAATAATTTCTACATATGGACCACAACACATACAATAAAGATTAGCATCTTATAAAGGCAAACACGAAGACTATAAACAAAGTAAAAGGCAATCAAATGACCACACCAATTTTAGATTCATTACTGCAAAGCATAGAAAACTTGTGGACATAAAGTCACACAATCCAAGATAGTGTTTTGTAGTGGACATTGTTTAGTGCACTACATACTTTAGTGCAAATACAGCTAATATCAACAGAATCCAAGACATTGTTTAGTGCATTACTATCCTCAAAGTTTGACTAATAAATAAAGGTTTTAAAACCTACAATAAAACATCATTCTTCAACAAGAACCTCATCCACATCCCATGCCTTATCAGGATAAGATTCTGCACCATCTTTGCCAAACTGGAGTGCTTTTGCTCTTTTTGCAATTCTTTCAGACTTGCACCTTCTTTTAAGTCTAGCAGTTTTCAACCTCCCAGTTGCAATGGCATCCTTAATTATCTTTGCAGTATCACTTGTCTTACTCTATTAGGTTGGAATTTTATCAACCTAGAATTCTTCAATTGGGTCTTCTGTGACAGTTTTATCCTGCAAAAAAAGAAGTATAAAAAGAGGTAAGTATAAATTAGTGCCTAAACAATCATAACAAACAGAATATCTTATTCATACCTTATTGATAAAACTTGTATCACTAACATAACTAGTGCCTGAACTAGTTGTATCTGCAACACTAGGGTCTGCACCAGTTGGATCCGCAACACTAGAGTCTGCTACACTAGGGCCTGCATCACCACCATCTTTACCACCAGTTGGGAATACAAAGTTAGAGTCAACTTTCCTTCTTCCAGGTGTCCTCTTTTCAACAGTTGGTTTAGGCTATTTCTCTTTTTTACAAGTTTTTTTTATTATGTCCCTTTTCCAAGCAGTTTTGACAAGTCATCATTCTACTACTTCTGGTAATTACATTAACCCTTTTTGTGACATGTTTAATTCTTAGCTTCCAAGGCCTACATGACATCTTCCTAAGGACTGGTGGCAAAGGAGGCTCTTCTGGAGTATTGCACCACATAGATGAGTCACCCACTGGCCTAATGAAATAACTATAAGCATTTTACCATATCTTTTCTAAGTACCAGGCACTAACACCTAAGACTGGATCCATTTTGAGGAAATAAAAGGTAGCCATAGAATGCACACATGGCACACCACTTAAATCTCACCATTTGCATGCACATGTTTTATTCTCTATGTTAACACCATATGAGTCTTCTCCCTTCCTAATTTAATAATGATTATTACCACAGGGATACACTATCCAGTTTCTTTGGGACTCTTTCAAACTCTCTATTTCTTTCTTAATGGATGGTGTAATGCATTCTACAAGGTTAGTGGATAGTTATGCATGCTATAAAGCCTTTGCATCAAGTAAACTCTTATTTCTTCTAACATTGTAATTAAAGGCTTACCTCTAGCAATTCTAATGGCATTGTGATAATATTCAGAAATACAATTTTCATAAGTTGCACAGCCTTTGCCCATTTTAAAGAAAGCTCTACACCAGCTGTTTGGGTTTCTATCTACTAGCCCCTGTTTTGCCCTCGGATTAATGTTGCCAATTAAGTTCATCTTGGAGTAGAACTTATGTTAAATAGTTGTTGTTGCAGCTAACCAAAACAAGCTTTTGAAGTGTAGCCCATTCTACTCCTTCTTAAAATTGGTATATATGTGCCTTGCACATTGCCTATGCTCTGCATATGGCAACAACTTTTCACTGACTCCATCAATCCTTGGTTACAAAAGGAACATTAGATAATCAATTGATACATTTAGATAATCAATAAAAGCATGAATACTATACAATTGATACATTTAGATAATTAATAAAAGCATAAAATTTTACCTTGTGACCATCTAAAATAACAGTCATGTCTGCACCAGAGTTGAGTCTTAGATCCTCACATAGACAAGCCAAAAACCATTCCTAATTGTCAATGGTTTCAACATTTACCACAGCCCAAGCTATGGGAAACATTTGGTTGTTTTCATCTCTACTCATAGCTGTCAAGAGCTCACCTCTGCATGTGCCTTTCAGAAAACATCCATCCAACCCTATAACTTTCCTACACCCTGCACTCCACCCTTCGATCATTGCCTTAAAGCAAACATAAATACTTTTGATGTGGATTTTACCATTATCTAGCTCATCTACATGAAGATGGACTGATGAACCAGGGTTGGTGTCCAGAAGTTGTTTCTTATAATCCCATAATCTACTGTAATGCTCTATCAGCCCACCTTCATGATCAAACAAGGCCCTTTGCTTTTATCTTTTACATCGCCCCACACTAACATTGATTAAATACTTCTTTTTTATTTTCTCTTGAATACTCCTATAGCTAATAGTTGTATCCTAAATAATTTTAAATGCAAATTGCTTGGCAATCCATTTAAATGTGACTAATGAGCCTAACTCAAAGTTCCTTGACCAAGTTTATTCTGGGATCAAGGTCTTGATTTGAAATCAGCTTCCATCTTGCATCCAAGAAGCCCAGAGCCTAAATATGCAACCAGTTACACCCTTTTCTTGTATCCTTCTTTTTCCCTTCTTAGCTTCTGACTTACCCTGTACAGCCACAGCTTTTCCTTTGTCAGCAAATGACTGACCCTCCACACCTTTCTTAGTTGGTGATCTGATATAGGCATCCTTTTTACCTTTGCTAGGTAATCTTAGCAGCACACCCTTATCTTTCTTAGGTAACTCACCCTTATTTTTCCCTTTCTTAGAAGGCCGGCCAATCCCTTTTCTTACCTTTTTTACCACCAGTTCTACCCTCTACAAGATCTCTACCACACAAAACAAACAGACTTCTATAATCATATCTCCTGTACCAAAGCTGGTATCTATTAGCCACACCATAATTGGTCATGCACTCTTTAAGCTGTTTTGGGTGTTCAAACCTCAAACCCAGTGTTGGTTTCATTTCATTCCATGGAAGTTTAGGGTTAAATTCAAGATAAATCACCCCATCAACTAGTTTAAACTGCTTGTCTACATCTTCATCATCACTATCTATTTCTAATTCCTTACCACTAGGTTGACTAGATTCACCAACATCAGACTTATCAGTAAAATCATTTATATAACTTCCATTGCATAATTTGTTTAAAAAAGGATCATTAATGGACCTATTGGGTATAACTACATCATCTTCCCCTACAAAACCACTATCCTCAAAGCCTGCTATGTCCTCCATCTCAACATCAGAAAGTTCATCTTCATTGTTGTCTATGTCAGTTTAAATCCAATGACTTAAATCATACCCATGATGTTCAAGAAACATATCAACTACCTTTCCATTCTTATAACCTATGGCAATACAGTTGGCTAAGTCTATATCATTCATTATCTCAATTAATTTGTTACTAAGTTCTTTGCCAGGGATAAGAAAGAAAATACCTTTAACGGGGAACATACATGTTCCTTGAAGTTTCTTTGACAACCTACTAAGTGTCATCCCTTCAAATTCAATATCATGAATTGTGGATTCTTCGCCTTCTTGATACATGAGAGGTAATGGGACAAAGGTACCATCATGATGGAAACTGACTGTTAAACGCATTGTGATTGTTCAATTAGGGTTAATGGTTAAATCATAAGAAAACTAGGGTTAGGGTTGATAAGATTAAATTGGAGGAAATGTCAAGTGTGTGTTTATCTTATTAGGATGGTGGGAAGACTTTGACTTAGATGTTTGATAATTATCTTTTTTATATTTTTATGTTAAAAAAAGCCACGTAGACTATTAGCCGGTAATAAAACGTTTTATTTGGTTGCCTATACATGTTGGTGCAAATTAACACAAAACATGAAAGTTCATTACATTTAGTGGAACAAAAAAATGTTCACGTACCAAAATGGAACATTTTAGAAAGTACGTTGTTATTGTACGGCTAAATCCTTTATTTTTTGTTGGCTTCTTATTCCCACAACCCCACGTTACAGTAACTCATATATCACACAAATACTATAAAATAAAACATAACCCTACTACCCACGTGATAAATAATAAATCATACCACTTTCATTCAGTACCATTTCTATGGCTAATACTAATACTACTATTAACGGAGGCCCCGTCATTAAACCACAAGTTCAACCGACTTACTACTTTACCACAGCAGGCCCACCAGGTTTTGTACCAGCCCAACTTGGTTATTCAATAATAAGCTTGGCCCAACCCATTGTTCCACAAGCACAACCCGTATATCATGCAGCTCCGATATCCCTTCAGTCCTGGTCAACGGGACACATGGTTATCTTAGGACAAGTAACCACATTACCTCATGCCTTTACTGCCAAGACACTTCAAGATAGTGCATGGAATATGAATACAGGTGTGAGCTCTCATCTTAATGATTCGGTTATTAGTCTTAGTGATGTTTTTAATACTTTCATTTATCCATCCATTTTGGTTGGTGATGGTCATACCATACCAGTCACCAATACTGGACATAGTATATTGCCAACTCTTTATAGACCTCTTCACCTTAATAATGTTATTATCACCCCTCATAATGTAAAAAATTTAATTTATGTTCGTCAGTTTGTTCGTGACAATAATTATACTATTGAATTTGATGCGTTTGGGTTTTCTTTTAAAGACTTCATGACTCGTCGGGTGCTTCTTCGATGCGATAGCACGGGGATCTTTATCCGATCACGCAACCCTCTCCTATTCCTCATGCATTTCTTACCAGTCAATATAAGTGGCACCAACGACTTAGACATCTAGGAAGTGCACATCGTCCTATTTCTCATAATCTTATTTCGTGTAACAAAGAGAAACCTTATGTTCTTTGTTATGCTTGTCAGCCTGGCAAACACGTGAGGCTTCCATATGTTAGTTTCAATACTTTGGTTACATCTTGTTTTGACATAGTTCACTCAGATGTGTGAACTTTAACCATTCATAGTCTTTTAGGTTTTAAATACTATGTTTTATTTTTAGATCATTATTCACATTTTGTTTGGGTTTATCCTTTAGTTAATAAATCGGATGTCTTGTTTAACTTTATGTTGTTTCATACTTATGTTAATACCCAGTTTAAATGTGAAATCAAGTCGTTTCAGTGTGATCATGGTGCTGAATTTGACAACCATGCCTTACATACATTATTTGCCTCTAAAGGTATTCAGTTTCTGTTTTCTTGTCCTAAAACCTCTTAACAAAATGGCAAGTCCGAAAGACTAATTCGCACTATCAACAATCTCATTCGGACCTTACTTTTTCAAGCTAATCTTCCACCAACTTTTTGGGTAGAAGCCCGCAATATGGCCACTCACCTATTAAACTTTTTACCATCCACTACCATTAAAAATGAAATACCTTATACCCGCTTGTTTGGAACAAACCCTGACTATAGCCTTTTATGTACTTTTAGATGTTTATGTTACCCTCACCTTTACACCAATCACAAACTTGAACCATGCGCCACACCTTCAATCTATTTGGGAAAAGATTCCAATCATTATGGGTATCGTTGTCTTAAATTAAGCATAAATAAAATAATTTTCTCCCGCCATGTTACCTTTGATGAAATAGTATTTCCATATGGCTCTATCCAACCCACCTCGATGCCTAACTATACATTTTTGGATGACTCACCTGGTATAATCACTCAAACCATTCGTTCTGCTCCGATTGTGCCACTTACTGTTCTCCAACCTAACATTGAACCTACAACACCCACACCGCATAACACTCTCGTTGATACTCCAAACCATATCGCACCTAATAGTCCCTACACGTCAGTCCAACTCCACCTACCGCCGAAAACCAACCCGTGACCCAACAACTTATTATTCTGGACCCCCCTCAAAACACTAACCCGAATCCTGTGTCGGTTCATCTCATGGTTACACTTTTCCATGTCAAGACTAATCGTCATAGCGTCTTAATCTTCATGTATCTTCTGTTTCACCTTTACGAAATCATACCGTGATGCCTTTAATGATCCAAATTGAAAAAATGCTATGTGTGATGAATATAATGCGCTTATTAAAAATAAAACTTGGACTCTTGTGCCTCAACCCATGGACACCAATATTTTTTGTTGTATGTGGTTATTTCGCCATAAGTATCTTACAGGTGACACTCTTAGTCGCTACAAGGCTCGTCTTAGGGAGAATGATAGTACACAGTTAAAGGGTATTGATGTTTATGAGACCTTTAGTCCGGTTGTTAAATCGGGTACTATTCAGACTGTTCTTAGTTTAGCTACTTCTCGACATTGGCCGATTCATTAGCTTGATGTCAAGAATGATTTTTTACATGGTTATTTTCCTGAGATGGTTTATATGCATCATCCTCCAGGATTTCAGGATTCTATACATCCTGATTATGTGTCTTTGTTATAGCAGTCTCTCTATGGGCTCAAGCCGGCCCATCGGTCTAGGTTTCAGTGATTTTCATCATAGTCATTGTGACTCATCATTATTTATATACAGACATGGGGTTGATACTGCTTACTTGTTATTATATGTTGATGATATTGTGCTTACAACTTCTTCTCAAGCTTTGTTACAGCAGATCATTACTTCCTTACATAAGGAGTTCTCTATGACAGATTTAGGTTCTATTAATTATTTTTAGGTATTTTTGTTACACAGGATTCTTTAGGGGTGTTTTTATCTTAGAAGAAATATGTTGTTGAGATTCTTGAGAGGGTGCATATGGTTAATTGTAATCCTAGTTGGACTCCTGTTGATACTGAGTCTAAACTGGGTACCGATGGTGATCCAGTCTTTGATCCAACTCTATATCGGAGTCTTGCAGGTTCTCTTCAGTATCTTAATCTTTGATGAGGTGTCATTTTATACACTTTTTCAAGGTCATTTAACCCTTTAAATCACACAAATACTCCTTGATTATGTGATTAATCATTTCTTTTGAGATTTTTAGCACTTAGATGGCATTTGGAGGAAATACACATGACTTGGGCTCATTTGGAGAAGAAACGGACAAGACTACGGACCTACACCAAAATCTCTTGAAGAATGATGCAAATAGACCGTGGAGACAGTGTCGCAAGCATAAAGCGATGCCGTCGTGATCTTTCTAGTGACGACGTCGAGGATCTAACGACGGCGTTAGGACGCAACCGACTTAATTTAGATCTAGAATATTTGACATGGTGACGGCGTCGCGACCATTACTTGACACAGTCACACCGTTTTTCCTATAAATACAAAACCGATTTTAGGGTTTTAAGTGTGCAACTTTGTATAACTTTTAGGAGACGAACACTAATCATTCTAGCAGCTTTTAGGCCGTCTTTAGGGCCTTAAAACCCTATTGTAACTGACCTTAATCCATGTTTTAATCAAGTAAGATTTTTTATCATTAATCATTCAATATGTCTATGTGTTGTTTGATTGATTTATGTTCTTTCTTTCTTTATAACATGCTAGGCTAAACCCTCCTTTGTATTTACTTATGATTGTATGAAACTTAGATTGTAGATCCTTTTAATGTTTCTTCTTGTGATGGATGTGCACGTTAGGCTTTAGAAAACTAGCCATAAGATATTAAATTAGCATAAACGTCTAGGGAAACGTGAGTGTGTAGAAAGGATACCATCGGTAACAGTCTTCATACTACCTTACCCCTAATATAGTTGATCCCTCTTAAGATATTTCAATTGCATTTAATATACTCGTAGGGGCCTTGTAATATTCTTTATACTACCTTACTTGTGTGTTGCCTTAACGGAATATTAAATAGACGGTGGGTTCGTCTAATTCATTCATAACTTAGGAAATACTTACACATATCATCATAAGTGTGACAAAGCAACAGGATTAAGAGAAGCGGTCTAAGGAGTAGTACATGATTAAGTAAATACATCTTTTTTATCATAAAGTTATCACCAGTAGATTAGATTATATTTAGTTTAATTAGTTAATCAAACCAACCTCTTAAACCAATGATTTTTACTGCTTTCTATAAAATAAAAATACAAAAAAATCTTCTCTCAACCCGTAGACCTCTGTTAGATTCTGTTCGAGCCTTCCTAACCTATTCCCCTAGAGAACGATAACAACCCCCCGAGTCTTACTTATACTACTAATACAACGATTAGGTACGCTGCCTAGGGAGTTGTTAAAATTCGTGTTGAAGTCTTTACGACAACCGTACAATAAGTTTTTGGCGCCGCTACGTGGGGAATAGTAACGTTCTGACCATTTTTTAAGTTAGGTGTACTCGCTTGATTCATATCAAGTAAGAATTATATTTTTGTTATATTATCTTTCTTGTAGTCTATCTTTTCTTTGTGTTATTTGTTTCGTAAATCATTTTCGTCAACCACCATAGGAGACGCAAATCCTATCCGTACTCTTAGAGATTACTCCAAACCTAGCCACGAGGCTATAGGAACACCATTGAGCTCCCCGAAGGGAACAATGTGGTACCTTTTTGATCCGAAACCATCCGGTTGGTGCAAAACGGATGCTCATTCCATGGACTTCGGTCCGAGGATCCAAACCAACATCTCAAGGATTTCTTAAAACTTGTGGACTCACTTGACCTTAATGTTGGAAATAGGGAAAGAATGCGCCTGCATTTTTTTCAAATTTCCCTTCGCGATCATGCTAGTAATTGCCTTGAACGTCTTCCAGCAGGATCCGTCTCCACATGGGAGGATCTTACTACTCGTTTCCTTCCGGGAAGGACTGCAAAACTCCGTAACGACATCCTTATGTTCCAACAACATCAAGGAGAGTCTCTCTCTGAAGCATGACTTGTTTCATGGACTTACTTCAAAAAGTCCCTCATCATGGCATCGATCGCTGGCTTCAAATTTATATTTTTTATGATCATGTCTCCTTTCATCTTAAGTGCGAGATTGACCGCCCCGACGGCGGCAAACTTTGTGATAAGAACGCTGTAGGATATTGGAAATCATAACATAATGGAAGATAGATGGGTTAGCCGAATCTAGAGAGAGAAAGTGGGAGATAAAACTTTCTATTGAGAGAAAATGTAACTTGTATAATGAAATGACTAACCACCTCTTCCATGGCATGGAAGAGGCTTAAATAGTGTCTTACAAACCGGCCCATAGGCCTTGGCATGGGCTTACACATTAGGTTTATTTACCCGACCCAATACCGAATGTCATACGATTAACTATTGACTACGAGCTATAATAAATGGTAAAATACACGGGGTGACTGAGTCTTTTACTAATATCTAACAATCTCCCCCTAAGGGAGGTCACCCTAGAAAATATTAATCTTAAGCTCAGCAATCTTCTGATTGATCTTGTGTTTAACTCGTAGTCTTTGATTCTTCATGTAATATCTTATACTTTGATGTAGTGGTCTTTGTCTTGTGGCTTGTGTTTGTACTTGATATGTGATCTTGAGCTTTCTTTGGCCTTGGGCCCGGATATGCCAACATTAATTCAGCATTAATGTGCATAGTTAACATCCAATCAGCATTAATGTGGTTAGTCAACATTAATCAGCATTTAATGTGATTAGTCAACATTAATCAGCATTTAATGTGATTAGTCAACATATAATCAGCATTAATGTGATTAGTCTCCTATAAAAAAGGGGTCCTCTGACACCCCAAAAGGTATGATTTCCTCACCCTTCTCAATACACTCACATACTACTGATAACTTGTGTTCTTACTCTCACGTCGGAGTCTAATCGTGGGGTTCGTCCCCACGGTAAGGCTAACGGTATACCTTTAACTTATGCAGAAGTCCATCCAATCGCTTTGTTTAGTGCAAGATCTAACCCGAAGATGGCTTGCCAGCCCGACCCAACAAGCAATCTTGAACCATCTCATACTCGGTTACCAATTTTGTACTAACAAGTTGGCAACATCCGTGGGACCCCGAATAAACTATGCTTCGTGTTCTCATATTACTGTGAAGCAAAAATCAACCGAAAGTCGGTAACTCTAAAACCTTCGTATCTTTTGCTTTTCACAATCGTTGCACATTTTTTTTCATGCGTACAGACTTGATTTAATTATTCAAATAAATATCATGTGGTTTTTGAATAAAATCACCTCAAAGCTATTGGTCTCTGACCTAAAAACTTTTCAAAAACGCTCATAATTATAAAGCAAATCCTTTTTATAAGTTATTATTTTTACTTATAGTAAAAAAGAAAAATAATTGTGTTGCCTTGGATACTTGTGTTGCCTTGAATACATTACACTATATAGAAATCTCAGCACTTATAGAAGAACCCTCCATTCAGATAAGTGTTTCAGAGATGCATACATGGTAAATCATATTATAGGACTCTAAATTTAATATGAAGTTATAATCTCATATCTAATTATACTATATGGATAAGGCAAATGGGTGATAATATGTGGAAGGGGGGGGATAAATATTAAATCAAGGATATGACGTCACTATTGCAAAGCCTAAACTGATTTTTGTGGTAAACATCCAAGTGATGCATGAACCATTCCCTTACCATTCATCTTTTATCATCATTGTGGGGAAGGTACGGTCCTTCAACCTATTTTCTTGAACGGATTTGAGTTATTGCCAAATGTTAAAGTTTGGTCTAACCGGGGCGCAACTAATTAAGGAACAGATTTTGTTTCGATCAATCCTGTCACTAGTCTTTTCTCATTGATATCAATCATCTATATATACATGTGATTGCCTATCTATAATGTAACAAAGTTTGGCTAATATATGGACATAATATACATGCCATATTGACAATAATAAAGGCTTAACTTATTCCTAATATAGCTAACAAGTATTGTATAGCTAATAGAAAACACCACAGTTACTAATGGCGAACATTCAACTACGTCTTTAAACCAGCTAAATCTGTGAATGTGATTCATCACTACAAGTTTAAGACCTACCAAGCGGTCAACAGTTGAAGAAACACTTTGTTTGACCAGAATCCCTCGGCTTAAGATTGGTCAGAACCCGACTTAAGCGATCTGAGGTCATAATTCCATCCTCCACCTCTGGTCGCGGATCCGATGAACTTTCGAGTGAGTTATGTACTTATGTTACCCATGTTATTTCTCTTGTTTTGACTTGAGCATAGGTTTTTCAATTCACCATCATCCCTAGTAGCATTATTCTTAAACTACGGATAAGAATCGAGCATTATTGTGATATCGAAATGCTTTCTATCATCCAGTAGACCACTACTTTTCGTTTAGGCTGTTGCGGCCCGTCTATAAAAGATGCGCGTACCTTTTGTTCTTTGTGATCAATTAAAATGTGCGCGTACGTTATCGAGATGTTCTGTGATCAACTTTTTTCCTCGTTCAATTGCGGACCGTGTCAAGGTTTTCCTTTTCAAACCTCCATGATAGCGGCTTCGTTCAATCAAATGTCCGGCCTTCACATCCGCTTGCTTAAGACGGACATTTAAATACGGCACATGTCTTACCGTATCAGCAAGTAATCTTACCATTTGAAAACACCTACCAAGTGGCAATGGTTTAAGAAAGAGAAAAACTAAACCTCTAGCCAAAATTAACTATCTGGTGCGACGTAATGCGACTTCCATACCTACCGCCCCGGGCGTAACTCTCCGACACCATCAAATGTTACGATCAATTAACTTTTGGTAGTCACCCATAGGTCCACATACATTGTCTAACAGCGGTGCAAATTGACATTCAAACCATTGTGCTTGGGTAACCTCATAAAATTCTTTTTTTGCTCCGTCTAATCGATCCCTTTCATGCGGACTTTCAGACATGTAAACTAAGTATATAAGCCCTTTACATACAGTTAGCCATTTATGATGCTAATATACACTTGTCCGCTAAAAACTTACGCTAATGAGGCCCCGGAGGCAGAATATCGGATATCTTGTGGGTGGCGGAGCAACCATCTTTAGGTCGCCAATACAAGCTCCGGACTTTGTAGACTTTGATTCATAGTATCCTTTGTCGCAAGACGACCAATGTAGATATTCCGCACCCTCGTCGAACATGACCACTTTGGCCATTTTAATCCGGACTTCGATGATTGACAAATAACTGTTCGTGTCTACTGTGTGAACAGCACTGACCCTCGTGAACATATCCACGTCCTAATATGGCTGGTAACAACGTTCATTAGCTCTTCCGATCCAACAAAATCTGTATAACTTCAATCATTTCGGACACATGATCATAAATTCCCAATGTCCATATTTAATAGTCCCTTTAGAATCAACCATTTATAATCCGAGCTTTATAGGTCTGTATGTTGGATATTAAATTTTGCATATGTTTTCGAGGGGGAAAACTTTGAAGTTTTATAACAACTACATGAGTAGATTTTATGGCCATAGATCAGAAATTTTTGTAGTTACGGTAAATAACAATTTTTGAAACTTTAATGGGTTTCTCTAACCGAGGAAAGTTGGTGTTACCCGTAAAAAAAAAATATCAAAAACTTTCGACACTTTGAAGCTTTTCTTCCATGCAACAAACAGTTGGTTATATTTTGTATCCATTTAGCCTTTTCTACAAATGCATTTGGTGAACTACAACATTATAATACCTTGAGTGCACTAAGATAATCAACCAGGTCAGTTTCAAAGCCACTTCCTTTGTCTAAACTATCTTGTTTCTTCCATGGGAAATCTTACATCCATGAGAGCCCAGCTTTCGATGATTTTCAGTCGACATATATAAAGTTCGTTGAATGGACAATAATTCTGACCCCTTATCCCCTTTATTTACTTTGGTAAAAATGAAGATAGACCTGGAAATAAGACATAAAATACTTTGCAGCTCAATAGCTAAATAAAGTTTCAGACGAAGTTCCGGGGCAATAAAGTTGCAACACAACTTATAACCGCAAGCCGTGACCCAAAGCATCGAGTCATCGCGGACCCTCATCATCTTTTACTATTGGAGCTTAACTGACATCCACGTTTTAGCAAGTCTATTCTGACATTCACTTAAACTATTGAACAACGACTATCAAAGCTTCATCGAACCTCTCGATCGTCATCATTGACAAATTGCCCATCTGAACATGGCACGTTACCGGAGTAAGAACACCGATCATTACCTGCTCACATAGAGTTCCCTTAAAGCTTCGGTCCGCTGGTCCGTCTTGTCATGCTCCAACCTTAAGCGTTACATTGCATTCGTAGGCTACGATCCCTATTATTTTTGTCACGTAAAAAAAAGTAATCGCACCATTCGAATACATAACCAGGTTCGCTCATTATTTCTTAGGCCATGTGTAAGCTCAGCTTTCATTCTTATACTGACCTGTGTGCACCGTCCTTAAGCTCCTTGCTTCGCGGGGTAGCGTAAAGCTACAGAATTGTGCTCATGATGGAACACAAGGAATTTTATAAAACCAAATACTTTTGCTTCTTAATACCTCCGGTCAGAAGCCCCAATTATATCCTGATCCGCGGGTTCCAGCTCTCTGGATATTTTAAAATCCACTAATTTTACGATGCTAGAGTGCGGACATCGCCTCCATGTCTGGACGTAAGACTATTAAAGTAGAAGTCACTTGTACCTCCACTATTTTACGCGTTGATAAAACAACATTTTGCTCATATTTGCTTGTTTAAATCTGTTAGCAAGGAAACGACTAAAGTACCTCATTGCTTAGCCTGGTTCAAACTTTTGTCATGGCTAATCTTTATTTTACGGATATATAAAATACATGCAAGTTTATTCATAATAACCAACATCATGAGCTGCGGAATCTCTACCCGTATGGCACGTTTTGCAAGCTCCGCTTCCCACCACAACGGACTACGTCTGTTACCATTACTTCCAATTAGCGTGGATCCGTAAGTATATATTCAGTTTAGTCATATGCATGAGGAATCAAAGGAGATATCATTCAATATATTATAAATCACATATGCTTAACATGAACAATTCAGTGGAAGGTTTTACCTCCGAGGTGAAAAATTTTCAATTTTTCCTTATACAACATGGTGGAAAGGTTGTTATCCAACCTCGTTACTAATTAATTCGTAGTTAATGTGCATTAACATATTGGCCGGCATCGACAAAATTATGATCGACAACCACCTATGTTCACTCTTTAAACAATATTAACTACTCTAAAATACATGCATATCCCCCCCCATGCAATGAACTCGCATTACATCTTGAAACATGCTTGCCTAGAGCAAAACTAAGACATGTTCTGTTGCGTAATATGTGGTATTGCATTATTTTTATTAAAAGTAAAGTTATCCACACAAATGGAGTGTAATCCTATGTGAGTAGATCAATTTGCATAAATATAAAAGCATATCTGCTATGCAAAACGACAATTATAGTTCATTTGTCAAATGTTACTTTAAGTTATTATTTAGTTTTTGATCCAAACATATTAAACAAAATTCGTAACATTGCACGGGAGTTGGGGGAGATTAAATATCCGGACACGTAGTCAAGCACTATTAAGCTTCGAGATCCGTACATAGCACATCCGGACATATGGTCAAGCCACCTTTTCCAATAAGCTATGTGCACCGCTGATATTATTTTCAAACACGTGATTGAGTAACCTTTATAATCAGCTCCATGTTTCATAGACAATGCATACGGAATAAATATGCTACAAAAATATTTTCTACTCATTTAACAATGCATTAACCGACTTCACTCATATTTTTTCTTTGGCTATCGCATGAAAATGATGAAAGTCATAAAAGTTATTTGAACACTGAGTATACAAGTTTAATGCTACTAATATAGTTTAGCGTCACTAAACTTAAGGGGCTATAATGGTATGATAGCACCGTTGGCTACATCCTTTTGATATTAGCCTAATATTTATTTTTAACACACGTGAAATACTACTTTACCCTGATTAAAAAGGTATACGTGTAAATGTTTTTTTATTAAACAGCGGGCCAGGTAACCCCAATTAACTCTATGCGAACAAACAAAGTTCATTGCACACAAATATCTCCGGATATAAAGAACACTTAGAAAATTGCAAGTATAAAGTGAGGCTGAGTAACCTACAAATTAACTCAAGTATGTAAGAGGCATTGCAAGCCCAATACTAAGCCGAATGCAATATTCACATCAGGATGGGTAACCTAACAATTAACCCAGCTACGGAAGTACGTCCTCCGTTGGTCTCCGAAGAAACGAATGTTAAAGTTTCGCAACATGGACGGTAACTTACAATTAAACCCAGCCACAGAAGTACACACAACCCGTCCGCTGGTCTTAAGACGAATTTAATATTCGTATTAGGATGGGTAACCTAATAATTAACCCCATCACGGAAGTACATTCTCCGTTGGTCTTGAGACGAATTTAATATTCGCATTAGGATGGGTAACCTAATAATTAACCCCACCACGGAAGTAGATTCTCTGTTGGTCTCAAGACGAATGTAATATTCGCACTATTATTCGCATCATAAGCAAATACAAGCTGGTACAAGATGGACATACATTTACCCATCTCATCACGAAATATATGGAGAGCATCTCCATCCTCATAAATTCTTCTCATCCTCTCCCAAGAGATGAACAAGAATGGTACATGCCCAATGCTAGTGTTACCCCGACTGTAGAAAAATTGTTCTTTTTACGAGGTCTTTACCATTCAAACACGGGAAACCAAGCATTTGAGCACCATCACCCAACACATGTATATGGGTGGAACCTATAATAAGCTTGATTAACACGACCCAAAACCAGATATAATGACGTATGGTCTAGAAAGAAAAGACACGTCTTACGGATCTCACCTACCAGGCTAAAGAAGAGTCGTAGAGAAGGCAACGATCGTGGCAGAAGCACGGTAATAAAGAATTTGATTCTAGTAATATTCACCGCATGCAACAAATGATGCATGCAGTAAACATACTAGACTGGGAGACTTGATGACGTATAGTACGTATAACAGGCCTCTGGGCCTGAACTATACTAACCACATGTGGACCCTGACCTTGGCCCGGATATGGCAACATTAATCATCATTAATGTGCTTAGTTAACATCCAATCATCATTAATATGTTTAGTCAACATTAATCAGCATTTAATGTGATTAGTCAACATTAATCAACATTTAATGTGATTAGTCAACATCAAATCAGCATTAATGTGGATTTAGTCATCCATCCAATCAGACATATAAGCAATTAGTAACATCCAATCAACATTAATGTGATTAGTCACCTATAAAAAAGGGGTCCTCTAACACCCCAAAAGGTATTATTTCTTCACCCTTCTTAATACACTCACATACTACTGATAACTTGTGTTCTTACTCTTACGTCGGAGTCTAATCGTGGGGTCCGTCCTTATGGTAAGGCTAACGGTATACCTTTTACTTTGTACGGAAGTTATCCAATCGCTTTGTTTAGTGCTAGATCCAACCCAAAGATGGCTTGCCGGCCTGACCCAACAAGCAATCTTGGACCATCTCATACCCGGTTACCAATTTTATACTAGCATGTACATTGATGTAGTGGACTTTGTCTTGTGGCTTTTGTTTGTACTTGATATGTGATCTTGAGCTTTCTTGAGATCATCAGCCAAATCCAATCTCTAATCATCATCTTGTGATCTTTCGTTGTCTTGTGGTTATATGTGATCAGTGGACCGACATGACTCAACCATTCTTGTATCTTGAAAAATTGAATAATTTGTTCTTGAAGTTCCTTAACTTTAATACTTGGCCACTTCAAAAGGGACGCGTGATATCAGAGTTGCGAAAGCTTAGAAACATATGCTTGAGCTTTCATGATTTCTTTGAATGTGTTGGTCAAGTATGAGCATGCGGTAATGAACTTGTCTTTGCCGAAACAGGATGACACCATCTCCATATTTATATGAACCTGTAATAAAACAGTTAGCAATAAAGAGAAAATTGATTTGAAAATCATTCGACGTGTTACTTTAGTAAAAGTGTTTTTGTAACACATCGAAAGTTTTAAGCTTTTGTCAAAGTTTATTAACCGTCAATTCGTATACTGGAACAAGTTTGATTCTTATAGAATCGCACCATCGTTTCTTTCCATTTGAAATAAGTTTGATCCATTTAGGATCTCACAAGTCACCTAATAAGAGATTGTTTGATGTTGGCTCAAGCAGGATTTCCATCTTCACCGTGATACTTAGGTATCACTCGGATGTTCTGGCAATACCATAAGGATAATGCGTAGGACTCTTATGATAATTCTTGTTTTCACATTGTGTGAAGAACAAGTAAAATGGAATAGTGTCCTAATGAGATTAATTAATGATATCTTGGCTCTAGACTCAATTGTGTGTTTTGGTTTTAGTGATTGGAGGCTTGAGTAGACTGCCACCTTTTCAATATCAACTAACTCGGAATGAGAAAGTCAACAGATAACGTGTTTAGTCTTCGTGAGAAATGAAACATAAATATTTTGAGAGATTCTGAGTGGCTAGGGAGGGTTGTGCATTACATCACTGGGTCCATGACGGCTTTCTTCAATGTCAGCAATCATCATTGTGATTCTGACAATATATGTATTGACCCGGTTTCTGCCTAAGTATATGGAGGGCTTCTTTCTTTTCACCCTTAATCCTTATAATTCTTTTTCATTCTTCAACCCTTTCAGTGCTTATCGAGACTTCATAACTAGTACATTGTTGGGTTTATTCCAGTACTAGCTCTATCTTAGTCAGCACTATTCCCTTATTCTCACTTTTACTCCTTTTTTTATGTCATACCTAAGGACTTCTACACTAACTAGTGGATTGTCCCTGGGTAGATCCCTCTAGTTCTGACTGGATCATGGGAACTAATACCTAACATTACCAACCTTATAACTTCGATAAAATTAAATACATGGTCGGTCCTTTTGGTACAGTTCACCTTGGTATAAAACCAATTGAAAATCTCAATCAAGTACTTGTGATATGATTGCTTCTGATTATACCCTTTTAAAATATAAATATAGATATAAAATACTTATAAATATATATAATATAAGAGGATAAGAATCAAAAAATCACAATTATAGTAATCCGGGAGTATGATTCCCGGGTCATTATCCCCAACGAGGATTGCAATTGAAAGTCGAGTGTCGTTTTGAGAATCGATGCTTGAATGGAACAATATTATGACTGGTTATCTAAAACTACATGAAAATTAAGGCAAAAACTTAAAAACAATTAAGGTAAGACAAATTTTAACTAAAAACGCAAACCGGGAATCCTAAACGGGACCTAAAAACCCTAAATTATCAAAATTAAGTCCTAAAATGATCTTTTTGGTTTTTATAAGTATTAATTGACTATAAAGCTAGAACAAAGAAAACTAGACCAAAAACGGAAAAGATTTAAGCTTAAAAACACTAAAAACAAGAACGGGATTCAATCCCGTTCTTTAAAAAATCAAATTTTGCAATTTTAACCCTACGAAAGCAAATCTAATTTTCCTAGGTTCTAAATGTTAAAAGAAAATTTTCTAAAAAAGAATTTTATTTTTTTGACTTTTTTATAATTTTTTATGAGTTAAAAACGATTTAAATGAAATTAAATGTTTAAAATACTAAACTATTTATAAAAATTCTAAAAAAATTAGCAAAAGTGCATTAAACAATGAGGAATCTAATAAAAATAAGCTAGGGAAAACAGCTTATCAAATAAGCTGTGAAATAAGCCAAAAACAACTTATAAACCAAACGGGCTAAAA
>BQNB010084284.1:9673-22675 GCA_026074375.1 Tanacetum coccineum
AGCCAATAACTTTAATTTTGTAACTTATTGTGTTTTTGAAAGTTATGAATTTTGTGATTATATATAATTTTGGATAATTAAAAAATATATATATACATATTAAATACAAAGAATGATTGAGATATGCAAACTTTAATAAAAAATAAAAACAATAATTATTAATATAATAAATAAGAAGTTTCTAATTATTAGTCAAAACACACTAATGATTATATAATCATTAGTGTTTATTTAGTAAAAATAATGTGTTTATTTAGCATGCAATGGAAAGCGTAAATAATTGAGAGGAAGAAGAGGGTTGGCAAGAAAAATGGAATCCCAAGAAAACGAATACTATGTTGCCAATCATAAACAAACACCTCATGCCAGATATCCAGGACAACTCTTTCATTGTTTTTCTTTATACATATAAATAAATAACTTAAGTAGATATAAGAGTTTTTTTTTATAACCTCTATTCGTGACTAACTTCGTTTGTTTTTTTCAGAGCCTCTTCATCTGCAAATCATGTCTGTAAAAGAAGAGTTACATCTAAAATCTTCATCTGCATGAAAAAGACCGTTTGTTTTTTGTTCTATTGAAGTACTTCTTTCATTCATTTTTTTTTATCTTTTTCACTAGTGTTTAGAGGTGGCAAAACATTTCATTTTTTATGTTTTCCTTTGTTTTTTACGTTTCCGTCCATTTTTTTACGTTTGACCGTTTCTTTTACGTTTTCGTCTGTTTTTTACATTTTCATCCGTTTTTTACCTTTTCGAACGTTTTTTACGTTTTCGCCCGTTTTTTACGTTTTCGTCCGTTTTTTAAGTTTGCATCCGTTTTCAGCTGTTTTTTACGTTTCCGTACGATTTTTTACGTTTTCGTCCGATTTCATCCGTTTGCTTACGTTTTCGTCTATTTTTTACGTTTTCGTCCGATTTCATCCGTTTTCGTACGTTTTCGTCTGCTTTTTATGTTTTTGTCTTTTTTTTTATGTTTCTTACGTATCCGTCCGTTTTTGCACGTTTTCATCTGTTTTTTTTACGTTTGCGTCTGTTTCCGCACGTTTTCGTATGTTTTTTACGTTTTCGTCCACTTCCGATGAAAGTGAACGAAAACGTTAAAACGGACGCACACGTACGAAAAACGTACGTAAACGTAAAAAAACATACGCAAACGTAAAAATAGACGAGAACGTAAAAAAATGGACGAAAACGTAAAAATACGAACGAAAACGTAAAAAATAGACGAAAGCGTACGAAAACGGACAAAAACGTAAAAAAATCGTCCAAAAACCTAAAAAAAGGGGGCGAACACGTAAAAATACGGACGAAAACGTAAAAAACCGGACTAAAACGTAAGAAATCGAACGAAAATGTAAAAAACGGGCGAAAACGTAAGATGACGGACGAAAACAGGCGAAAACATACAAAAGGGAGGAAAACGAACGAAAACAGACGAAAACAAACGAAAACTTAAAAAGGCGGACGATCACGAAAGAAAACGGACGAAAACGTACCAAAACGGACGAAAACGTAAAAAACGGACAAAAACATAAAAAACGGATAAAACGTACCAAAACGTAAGAAAAATGACAAAACGTACCAAAACGTAATAAAAATGACAAAAACGTACCAAAACGTAAGAAAACGAACGAAAACGTACCAAAACGTAAGGAAACAGATGAAAACGTAAAAAGACGGATGAAAACGTAAGAAAGCGTATAAAAACTGATAAAAACGTACGAAGACGCTAAAAAGTGAAAAATTGGGTGGTGGTGGTGGGAGGTGGTGTTGAAGAAGTGGAAAGAACTGAAACATTATGTCTGAAATATTGAAGAATTAAGAAGTGCTTTTTTAGCACTTATGTCTGAAAAAAATAAACACACTTCTTTGGTAACCTCTTCTTTTCTGCAGACAAAAGAGTCAAGAAGTGCTTTTTAAAAAAAACAAACGAAACCTGGTTTATTTACGTGTGATTACACACATTCAAATATGATTGCATCTAGTCTCATTTGTTTTGTTCAAAAAGCCCATGTTAATTAACTATTGAATTTATAGTGTTTTTATTTGAACATGCAACCATACATAGACTAATGGTAATGGTAGCCGCTATTTTTATTAATTAGCCGTTTTACATCATTGTCAACTCAATTTTTTCTCCGTAAGATAACACACAGACCAAATGCTATTAATAGTGACCGCTATGACGACCATTAAAATACCTTTTTTTAATTAAAATTTTATTCATAATTAAAAAACATTATAATAATACTTCAAATAAAATAAAAAAACGTTACAATTAAAATTAAAACAAACCTAAACTATAGTGCTCCCTGATTTGTTGCTTCAAAGCCAAGCATCTCTAGTGCTTTCACATTCAAATACTCATTGGATTAAGCGTGGAGAATGACGTATTTCTCCTTTTTTGCTTGCTTTTTCCATTCACATCGTGCACGTTTAAACTCAAGTTGTTGTCTCTCGTGTGCAATCCTTTGTTTTTCAAGTTCCCCCTGTTGTGTAAGCCTCATTTGTTCCATTATTTCTTCCTTTTCCATCTTTAGTCTCTCCAATTTCAATTCCCGCACCTTTATTCTCAAATACTCAGATGAAGAATCTTGCCCTTGGGTAAACAAAGGGGACACGACGTGTGACCATTTATTGAGCAATGCGTTAACAAGGTCTTGATCACCAGTAGCTAAAGATCTTGAACGAGCTCCGGAGGATAATGCTTTTTTTCTTTGACCTCTCTTGTCCCATAGGTCAAACCTTTTGAACCTCTTCATCATCTGAATCACATGCTTCGTCATTCAAATCCAAACCAATATGCATTGAGTCCGAAGTGCCGTGTGAGGTGGTTTCTGGTGTCCTCAATTTTTTGGAACCACCTAATTTGCAACACTTAAATACAATGGCATTTCTACCAATTTTCATTTGCTATCGTCCTTCAAAATCTTCAAGCACTCAACCAGTGTAAAGGTCGTACCGTAAGTAGCACGATACTCTTTATGTGCTAAATCGTAATAGTACGATTCATTTAAGCCACTCTTGTACATCGATTTCACGGGATTGTAGATCACACAAAATTAAGAAACTTTAGGACGAAGCCTATTTTTTATTTTTGCAGTTGCAGGAATCGTAATAATCATTTTCTCTCCATTCATTCATCCACAAAAGTATTCAACAACTTGCGTCAGAAACCCCTTAGCCCTTTTAGCATTTCCTTGAGCGCTATTCTCGGACACATCTACCCAAGCTTTACACAAAGCTATCTCTTCCTCAGGGCTCCATGGATTTGCTAAATCTTTGTCATTCTTCTTGGATTGTTGAGGCCTTTTTGTATACTTCTTTTTGTCGGGCGTCGTCACCTCTTCGACGGGAGAGTAGTCTTGAACGGAGTAGGAATGGTACTTCCGAAGCTTGAGAAGTGAAAGGGGTTGTAAGCGGCACCCATAAACACGGCTCGAGATCGTCATCAAGATGAAGGCTGGATCGAAAAAGATTAAGAAGGTTGGTTATACGGTGGTGATGCCATGCTTGGATGATACATTTGTTTTTCTGCTTGTTGGTAATAAAATGGAGCCGAATACGAATTAGGTGGGTACATAGGTTGTTAATTCATTGAGTGGTATGGAAAACCGGTTAGTTGGGAATGAATCGTTGATGATTGGCCTTGTAAAGTAAAATTGGGGTTGGTTTGTTAATTGGAAACGATTTGGTTGCTGGTCTGGGTGTTGGTGTTTTGGTTTTGGAAGTATTTTGAGCCATTATTTGACTTGGTAAGAAAAGAAAGATGTTGTAAAGAGTGAAAAAAATGAGAAGATAATTGGAGTTTTTAAAAAGAAAAATGAGTGGTAGATGGGTCATTTTCAAAACTTGGTCACGTGTGAGGCCATTACGGCCCTCTTCCCCTCATACGTGTGGAGGGTCATCTTTGAAATCGGATGGTAAGCTGGCTCAATGTTAAGAATAGAAGGTAAACGTATGCACCTTTATGGTAAATTGGATGGTAAGCCTAAACATAAGTAAGACTTAATACCTACTGTCCGTGTATATGCCGGACAGGCTAGTAGTCCGAATGGGCCACATAAAACCCAAGCAGACTAACTCAAGCCCAATCGAATAAATCCTAGACCAAGCAAGCTACTCAAATCCGAACGGGCCACAAGAGTCTGAACGGGCCATAAAGTTCCAAGCTGGCGTCCGCGTATATACCGGACGGATCTCACATCCGAACGGGTCGTACGGGATCCGGACGGGCGTACTACAAACTATTGGATAATAGCAAGCACTTACGCAACATCGCTATTCCAGGAATTAAGGAGCGATGTCCCCAAGGTATACCAACACCCAAGGCAAAGGCTAGGTATAGGTCGTCTCCTTCATTCCCAAGGTGTCAAAAACAGTACTTCCAAACAGTACTTCAAGTAGTATAAATACCCAAGCATTTATTACTTGACGGTTAACGTTTTCTCACGACACACATACATTTATTACTATAGCCTCTTCGGCTTCACCATACAGCCCCTTCGGCTAACATTCACATACTTACTCTCACGCCCGAGCTTGGTCCTGGGTCAACACCCGGGGCGAGTTAACGGGTGTTCTTTCTTACTTTCAGGTAATTTAAGGGGATACTTCACCAAGAGGGTAGGGAACGCATCCCAAACTTAAGGTACGGTATTTTACCTTAACAAACGTCACGTTTCAATTACAAGCACTATCATACTTACACCTCCCCAACTCACATAAACCGTAGGACATCAACAATTAGATACAACCTGAACCATATATCTTTGTGTCAATCAACAATTAAACACAACACATGTGCATCGCACGGGTCTGCATGCCTCGTTCAAATGAAAAGAAGAGTTATTATAACATGTCAATAAATACACGAGATTAAATTCATATTACTGCGCTTTAGATTTTATATTAACAATCCTGATAATATTTAATTATAATTAAATTGATTTTACAACAAAAATAGTATGTAGGAATGTGCAGTGGTTATAGACTAGTTTTCTATTAAACCACAACATTTTTAATTGTAAAATCATGATATATATTTTAAATACATATATCTTCTATATAATAAAAGAATTATATTATTGTAAAGTTTTTTTATGAGATTTGATTTTATAGAAAAAAACTGGACCGATCAGAATGCATGATTTGGACATGTAAGCAAAATCGTGCGATCTGATTAATTAAAAAAGTCAAAATTGAATACAATTTAGTCAAAATTTAAATTTTTTGTGAAAAAATTTGGTGGAGAAAAAAAAATACACATAACAATATATGTGTCAAATTTGTGAAACGAAAAACTTAAAAAAAGATGAGGTAATTAATAAACCTTTAGTGATTGAATTTTAAATAAATAATGTGGAATTAAGTGAAAATTTATAAGTTTACACGTTTTTAATAACTTCAAAAAATAAACAAATAACCCTTTAGACTTTATATCTCTAAACTTTATATTTTAAAATTACAACATATATATTGTTTTGAAAATACAACATATATATGCACAACATTATTAATATCAAAATGAAAGCACAAGTTATTGTGTATATAAATAAATAGATGATGTTATAGGTATACGAATAATCTATGGCTTTCTTGTCTATGAGTTTAAGTAAAAATATCTTTAAAAAAATTATTTTAACTATATGCGTTCAATAATGACTTATTGTTATTCCATTTTATAAGTTTATCACATGCGTACACGGATTTTAATATTAAATACGGCTAAATTATTATTAACACATCAATGTAATTGACAAACATGAAGATTAGCATTCTTTGTTTAATATGGTAAGAAACATTTATTATAAATGTTACAGTTTTTTATAGGGTTTTAGCCGTTCGGTTTTGTTCCATGTTGGTACGTGAACTTTTTTTTGTTCCACTTAATGTAACGAACTTTCAAGTTTCGTGTTAATTTGCACCGTAAAACTTGTTTTACCGGAATGAGCTACATTTATGGTCCACTTAACGGAACAATAGAAAAAGTTCACGTACCAAAACGGAACATTAGAAAAAGTTCACGTACAAAAACAGAACATTAGAAAAAAAGTTCACGTACCAAAACGGAATATTAGAAAAAGTTCACGTATCAAAATGGAACATTAGAAAGTTCGTTAAGTTGGTGAAAATTAACACAAAACTTTTTTCTCGGTTGCCGGTCAAGTTGGTGCAAATTAACACAAAACTTGAAAGTTCGTTACATTAAGTGGAACAAAAAAAAGTTCACGTACCAACATGGAACAAAACTAAAAGTACGTTGCTATTGTACGGCTAAAACCCTTTTTTATATTAAGAGAACCACGCATTCACAAATACTGAAATAATGATAAACAAAATCTTCAGCGTGCAAATAAAAAAAATAACAGCATTTAAAAAAATTAACACTTAATTAAAATTTAATATTGAAACTTTGTTTGTGCACGAGTATTAAAATTAATTATTTTAAAAGAATATATGATTGTTAATTGAAACTTTCAATGAATTTCTTGTTACTATTCATCACAGATAACGACAAATTTAACATGAAATCTATGAAACTGCTACATGAATTAATACATGAAATTCTCGCAACATCACACACTATAAACATGATATTTTAGATATTACTTCTTTCGTTCTAAAATTATTATTCACAGAAAAACAACACATAGTTTTAAAAAAAATCATCATTACAGTTTTATTTTACTTTTTGCTGAATAACAGTTTAACCATTAACCAATTAATTTAAAACTTCTTTAATGTTTATAATAATAACCTCAAATGAGGGTAATATGGTAAACTTGAACTAAATTCTTTATCTATTTTTGAAATTATACAATTATTTTAGAACAATCCAAAATTGAATAGTGGACGTACAATAATTTTAAGACATAGGTAGTAGTAAAAAATATGATTAACTTGTATAGTCGGTAGAAATAAATTCAACAATATACTAAACCTCATTACGTGTGGCGACAAAAGCCCGCGTCCTTTTGTTTGGGCTTATGTAGTTGGCCCAACTCTCCTGTCCAATAATCTTTCTTAGTCTTTGTTTATACGTCTTGCGTTTGGTATTCTGGATATTTCTACACCGATTTCCTTACCTACTCATTCTCCATCCACCTTCTTCTACCGTTATGTGTCATCAATCACCGTCAGGTAATCATCGATCCAAATCTCTACGGTTTTAAGTTTAACAAATATATAGTCTGTTGAGTTATCATATAAGTTGTAAGTTTGTTTGTTCAGGTCTTGAAAGCTCTTTATGTTGAATATGGTGTGGTTGTTGAAGAGGATGGTACTACTTATCATAAGGTTTGTTTGTATTTTCATTTTGTTCTTTACGTATTCAAACACACGCGTATACAACTTGTCTACTTGATTTTGAAGTTTAATTAAGTTGGAATTTAATAGGTTTGGGTTTAATTGTGTATACTTTTGTGGGTTATGATTTTTAGGTTTTGGTTAGTATACACCAATGCTCTGTTATTTGTGACTGAAATATGAGAGGAGCCAAGTTTCGATATATTTGCTTTTAAATGATAACTTTTAACCTTCTTAAGAATAAGCACTACTCAATTGCTTATTTTGATAATAAATGGTGTTATTGGCAAGGACCAGGAGTATATCCTAATTGTGAAGCTGTCCCGTGTGAACTGTTCAAAACTGCTTTTGAGGTCTTGCCTATGTTTCTCTTACCATGTATCCACCTTCATTATATTATGTTTGCAATGCTGTCTAACTAGGATAAAATAAATGCTGCCCCATCAGACTTCCGCATCACACTTTTGAGAAATCCACCAAATTAACATATAGCAACTAGCTCTGGCTATCTTGCTACTTAACCATTTAAATGAGCTTCTAATGAGGTTGATATTAGGGTGGTCATTGTTGCAATAGGGAGTTGTTTGGATGTGTCCATCTAGCAGATGGTTAAGTAGCAAATCCAACAAGATGGTGACTGGATGTGTCCGAAAAGGCTGGGTAACCTGACCCGGGTCATTGTTGCAACCAACACTACCGGTTTATTGGCAAGGTAACTTGACCCGGGTTACGGTTGCAGCCAAGAATGGTGTTTGGTTTCGCTTCTATATTTGCAGAGGTGACCCTTATAGGTATCTTCGTTTCGCTTCTATATTTTACTAAGGCTGTTGCTAATGAAGTGGAGGCAAATTTTATTCACATTAATGTATGTTACTAATTGTGCTTTCTTTAATATCTTCTTTATTGTTCCATAAAACTGACGATATTTACTGTTTGCTGTGGAGGGACTGAAAAAACAGAAGAGGCCCTTGGTAACAATGGTGATTAGCTTGGTGGCAAAAGCAGAGCGGTGATTGATAAATATGGTGCATAAATAAACAAAAGGTAAGTTCTGCTGAACATATTTTCTTTATTATACAACTCTATAATTTTTTCAAATAAGCATGTTTTCTTTTAATCCCCTCTTAGTACATTAAACGATATTGGCAATTGCAAAGTAAATTCTTTTTTATTTTTCAGATTGAAGGAAATTGATGGCGGTTATTACTGATGCATCTGTTTGACGGCGGTGAGCAACTTTTGCAGTTTCTGCAAATGTTGAAGGCCTAAAGGTTTTAGTCTTTAACCAAATTATATTATTTTAATGATGCTTAACAAAGACAATGCTCGGTAGAATAATGATTATTTGATATTTTCGCATTTGCCTATTTGGGTTATCTGGGAAGTTTGTTCCGAACTTTAATCCACAATATAAATTAGTTCTCAGTTTTGAACTTGCCACAGGCTTCTGGATTCCTGATACTGACTTTTTTTAAGTTTGCAGGTGGCAATTTTTGAAGTGGGGTTCACTACAGTATCATAACACAAAGTGGCCTATGCATTTAACTTATATCGTTAAGGAATGGAAATATACGAACGTGGAGGCTATTAGACACTTAAAGGCATTGCTGCTGGCACGGCTGAAAAGCTATGGATTTGCTCACCGGGAACAAGGAAAAGGCTAAGGAGAAGTTTTCCAAAGCCATAAAAGCCGTTAGTGTAAATATTACGATATTTAATCTATACGATCTCTTTATGTTTTGGTGATGACAAACATGTAACTTGTAATACGTAACGTAAAGTGCGCAAGTTACTCGTAATCACAAATTATCAATGCATACTTGCATCCACATCTCTCGACGTCTCAAGTCTACATCAACACCGACATTTGTTTGCACCCGACGTAAATCACGTAAGGTATGTACAAACAACATTAAACTTGTAGGATGATCAAAGAAATAAGTTTTTGTCTTAAACTTTATATTTTTATAAATATAACAAAACTATTTCTCAAAAATTATTTAGACAAATTATTTTTGAATTATAAAGAAATGTTTTATTTGGTAATTATTTTGAATTTCAAAATCTGGTCATTTCCCCCCTAAAACAAGTGTCACTTTCACCAGATTTCACCTTCACCACAAAAAGACAAAAACAGGAGCGTCTGTCGGGGCGGTCCCTTAAATAGGCCGGCGGCCCCCTTAAATACCGGCGGCCCCCTAATATATCTGGGACCGCCGTTTCCTGACAGGCTGTTTTTCAGCTCCTATAAATAGTGGGTCACCTCCAACTATTTTCATAACCCTTTTGCACGATTTTCTTTCAGTTCTTTCTCTCTCTAGATCTCACTAAATCTCTCTAAATCTTTGATCATTCAACTTGGTTAATCTTGTTTAAATGTGATCAAATCTTCTATCCTTTCCTCCTTTCCTCAAGTGCAAGAGAAGAACTTTCGTCATCGCCAAGATACGAAGTTATGTAGTCTAGTTAGTTCATTTGTAACATTTGTTACATATAGATCTAGTCCATATCTTTCATTCTTGTGTAGTTGTGTAGATCCGGATAGTGTATAAATCCAGAAGTGTTGATGTTGTGTCGTTTTATGCCTTAAAATACATTGGTGAAGTGGTAGATTGGTTCTAGCTAAGACTAAGACTCAGACTCGACATCTAGCTTAGTGTCAGAAATAATGTAAGCGACGCGGTTTATGTGTTTAGGCCATAAATCACAAGGTTTGTTATGTTGGACCATAAAACATAACGGGTTTGGTTGTACCCGAAGAAGAACTCGACATCTAGCTTAGTGTCGAAAATAATGTAAGCATTGGTATAAGGTTTTCTCCGCCGAAAGGGAGCTTGTTGATTAGTGAAGTAACTCTCGAGTTGGATACTCGGGGAGTGGAGTAGGGCGAAGAGGAGCTTCGTGACCGAACCACTATAAATCACCGTGTCGGTTTGCATTTTCTTTGACCTTTCGCTTTACTTATTTATTTACATTTACCGCTTTACTTTTATACTTGCATTGTGCTTATGATTGTGTGAATGGTTGTGTATATATTGTTAGTTAAGGCTGTGTACTACTTTGTAGTTAATATTGTGGTTGAGTTTGTATTATCAAAATATGTGCTAGTTGTTGTAAAACTTATTATCGACACTTCTCATATTACATCTAACTTGATTGGCGATTTGATACTAAAGATTTAAAGTTTTTAAATGGAAACGTATTCACCCCCCCTCCCCTCTACGGTTTCCACAAAAGCAACAAAGGTTAGTCGAATGTGATCATATAGCCTTTTTCTAAAAGCAACAAATGTAAATGTTTGTTATCGTGTAAACTTTATTACTCTCTATCTGCAGGCCACCATTAAGAGAGTAAGTACCAAATTATTGCATTAAATTCAATAATCTTTGTGGCTCTTTTAACGTGAACGTGTTATCACTGCAACTATTATGAAGGAGTGTGGATTCCTTTGACTGAAGTAAAGGAAGTACAAGGTGTGAATTTGACAAATATTTTGTTTGTATATAGTACATGTACTTGGTATGATGACTAACGTTTGTTGTTGTGTCTTTTTGGATATTGTATGATGATAGAGAAGATGTCTTAGACCTGGGGCTAAGAAAATGGATGATATATCAAGATGTGTCTGATACACCAGAATCTGTATGCATTCTATCTTTAATTCTTTTTGTATACATGTTATAAACATTTATACGGTTTATATCAGAACGCACAAATATGGCTCAAGTGGAAAAACTGGGTCAATTTGTGTTTTTATCCAAACGGGCTAAATTCATTCAAGTGTTTAAGATATTGTGAGTCAAGTTGGGTCGAGTGGGTTGTTTTGACCCATTAACATGTTTGTTGTTTGATAAGCTACTATCATATTTACTCTAATTTTTTGAAATAACAGCTAAAAATTCGATATGTTTATCCATAACTTTCCCATTGTAAGTAGTTTAATACTCCTTTATATGCTTAAGATTCTATTTTGAGTAATAGATAATTGATCTTTGAAATAAGTTTTATTTTTTTGAAAAAGAGTTAATGGATTAACCTGATCTGTCGACGCAATACCCAACCTGACATGATTTGAGCCGCCCATTTTCCCTACTCTTATTTATATGCATTCGTACAGGTAGGACAGGAAGTGCCTCAAAAGGTTTCTTCCCCTCAATCTTCTGTAATTTGTGTTCATGGCTACAACGTTCTCTAAAGGGGCGTATTCCTTGGGCAAGACTGAAATCATAAAAAAGCTGAAGCACGACGAGTGATATGTGTATGTATCCGTTCTATCTTTTGTGCTACTACTAGTTGGAATGTAAGAAGGTAACTGTAACCTTACGTCATGTACGATATGTGCGCTTGCACTTCTACCTTTTGTACTATCACTATTAGTAATGTAAAACCTTTATGCAAAAACCACTCCTCGCCAGAACCTGAAGGCATTAGCTGTTGGGATTTATTAATCTAGCTAACCAATTTTGCCACGAGTGCGCAGCGGATTGATCTAGTTATGACAAGTAGGTTAACACATATTAAATAAGGAAATCGTACCTTTTAGCGATTATTCTTGAATACTAAAGCGTCTAAAACAAACGTCTCTACGGTTGCTCACACAACACGTCGAACAAGTACGCAACAATGCTAGTCGTAACTTCACGTAATCAATCAAACAAACAAGTGTTCTTGATGTAGACTTGAAAATCAATTCGAATCCCTAATGGGATACGTTCGAACTTGATTATCAAAAGAGAAAAGAAAAAGGATCACTGTTATGCAATTAAATATTACTACATACAAGTGAAACATAAGCGTCAATTGATGCAATTTAAATATTGCAAGCATGCATGCATGTCATGTATATATATGAAAAGCATAAGCATGCATGTCATGGTTTTATATTTTGCTTTGTCAACATGGAGAAAACAGAATATTGTGTCGAATGTTTTATTGAATAGTTTGAACATGTGACCTTTTTTTTCTTGTGGGACTTTCCAAACAAGAGCACCCTAAGGGGTGTTTATATAGTACACAAACCCTAAACAAAACTTGTTCCCTACTCTAAGTTATTGTCTAGCAATCTCACACTTTTCAAAACCGACACTTTGACTCTTCTCCTTTTATTTAACATGTATTAATTAGTTTATAACATCTAACGGTTAAACTATATACCGTTAAATATATTTTGTGAAACATATTATATAATTAATAAATATATAACAAGTATATATATTAATTACATAATAAACGTACTCTTCGTGTCTTAACGCGTGTGCCCCTAATAGGCTCACGTATTTCTAACGTATAACTTATGAAACCGACTAACATGTTCCAACAGCTCCCACTTGGGAGTCGGGGTAGCAGGCTACAGATATACTGATAATTGACAACGTCTAGCAACACACACAATTACCTTTAAATTATAAATACTTGAGATAATAGTTTCAAGAACAATCTCAGCTTATTAATGGTTATTTATTACTTGCTTTTATCATCCCTTTGTTCAGATACCGTTAAACCATGGATATGGATCCTAACTCATTCCATATAGTTTAACCATTTAGTTTTTCGTTATAGAAGTTAATTCAGATGTACCAAACGTAATCAAGAATCATCTTGAATTACACTTTGGGTGCGGCCACACAATCATCATTTTGGAGAGGCGCCATGGTATCATTCTGCACATATCAAGTGGAGGAACAAATTCTTT
>BQNB010084285.1:0-28798 GCA_026074375.1 Tanacetum coccineum
TAAAAACAAGCAATGTTTCTCACCCCAAGTTATAAAACATTTATTCAAAACGAGTAAAAGAGTAGGGCTATGAACTTACCTTAGGCGAACAGTGAATCAAAAGAAATCAACCAAGTGTAGACAAATCACACGGTCCTAGCGACAACCTAGCATATAGTTGTCGTTTAAGTATATCGCACAACGAAATAACTCTTAGCGCAAAACTGATCATCCGAACATGAGTAGACAAGGCATATCATTTCAAAACATACTTTCCGAAATTATAAGTTTTTGACAAGTCTCGACACTTTAAACAACTCTCAAAAATATTTCGTCTTTTAGTGCATTTCATCTTTTAGTGCATTTTGTCTTTTGGTATATTTCGTCTTTTTGTGTATTTCGTCTTTTAGTGTATTTCGTATTTTAGTGTATATGTTTGTCCTAGATCCGACACATGAACATTTTTCTTCATTGTACTATCTAGGTTTGAAAATAAAACGTATTATTTGACACATTTATGATATTTATGAAATTTTGACATGACATTTCTTAAAATAATAACTTTCCCTTTTAATTGACTCGATTCGTAAAAATATCCTTTTTATAAAAAGTACATATTTTATTGATCCGTAAAAATATCCGACGCTATCTTAATCACGTTACTACATTTTATTAAGTTTACCGATATGACAAATAAATTTTTAGGACACTAAGTGTGAGCCACATATGGTTCGAACCATATGGACCCCAAAAAGTCAATCCATACGATTTTCGACAACACCGCAAAAATCACAACAAAGCCATTCTAGGCCTAATCCCATCTACTTTCAATTTACGCTTTCAACAAACCAATATCTAACTTAGTCCCTTCATCGACAACTCTTAATATTACTATTTATGATAATCACAAATATACGATGTATTCGTAACTACAACAATATACATATGAAAATAATCACAACAAACTTTTAGACACAAAAGTACAAGTATTTTTCATGTTCTTCCATTTATGTTTAAAAAGATTTAAAACTTGAGACTTGTAGTTTTATAGAAAAATATATAACGATTTTCACAATGATCCATTTTGTACACCTTGTTCGGGATGATCATACGAATGTAAAAGTACAAGAAATATATAGAAAAGATGATCTTACAAAAATGATAGATTAGGAGGTGATTAAGGTCGATCAAACAACCCGAACGTTGTTAAAATACCCAAACTATCTAACGACAGTGGTGGTATGGTGGTTGGTGGCGGCGGACGACCAAGAGAGGGGAGGAGAGGGAGAGAATTTAAGTGTGTGTTTTTAGAGAGAGAAAGTGTAAGAATAAAATGAAATGGGGAAGATTGAATTAATATATAAGGTGAAGTGTATGCTTAATATGTAAGCAAAATAAGAATCCTAGGCTTGGGACCATTTGGATACCAAGGTAAGAAAGTTAAGGAGTGTGTCTTGTACCATGGAAGCATAAATCAAATATTTTGTGTTGGTTGTGTGGTGTTGACGCCAAGGAGAAGAGAAAAGGGGGACCAAACCATTTCATCTTTACTAAAAACAAATTGTGGGTACTAGGTTGTTATTAAGGGACAAAATGTTTAAGGAATGTGTGTTTGTGTGTGTGGTTTTTGATGTGGGCAAGAGGGAAAGGAAAGGGGGGACCAAAATGATCTTCCAATGGTGGTGAGGGAAGGACTAACCACTAGCTATTTGGTAGGAAGTTTGTCTTGTGATTCAAATTTGAAAATGGTATCCTAAGAGTGTGTATGCTTGGTTTCGGTTGCATGCATGAGCCAAGGGGGACCAAAAGTGACTTCCAACATTCTAGGAATACCATGCATGCATGTATTTAATTTCAAGAGATACCATGTACACACAAAGATATTGTTATTCACGGAACACACAATTACTGAAATTACGTAATACGTTCACGAAAATTTTCAAAATTTTAAATATCAAATAAAAACATAAAAATGTGATCACTGACGAAAGACTACGCCAAATAGAAACCCGTAACGCTTCCGGTGATGATTCTCAGATAATGACGGGACAACCTCCCGGTTAAACGTAAAAATTAAACAAAACTCGTAAAATTTAAAAATATCAAACGGAAACGGCTAAGTTACTGATCGGAAAATTACGGGTTGTGACATATAAGGCCCCTAAAAGTACATTACATGCATTTAAAACACTTAAGAGAGATCAACCATATTAGGGGTAAGGTAGTATGAAGACTGTTACTGATGGTATCCTTTCTACACACTCGTATTTCTCTAGACGTCTATACCAATTTAATATCTTATGGCTAGTTTTTTAGACCCTAACGCACACATCCATCACAAGAAGCAACATAATAAAGATCTACATAATAAGTTTCATGCAATCAAAAATAAATACTAATGGATCTAGCCGGACATAATATAAGGAAGTGAAGAACATAAACAAATCAAATGATAAAAGATAAAGGATCTCACTTGATTAGAACATGAGTTAATGGCAGATACAAGACAATCTAAAAATGGTCTAAGTAGCAGCCAAATTCGTCTTCTAAAACTAGGGTTTAGATCCCAAAAGTTACACACTTAAAAACCATAAAAACTGCGGGTATGTATAGAAAAAGAAGTCGCGACGACGTCGCAAGGTTTCTGATGTCGTCGCTTTATCGAATCTTTTACGATTTCTTTTGAGGCGGCTATGTTCTGACGCCGTTGTGAGTGTCCTGGCGCCGTCGCTTCTAAGATATGATGGTGTCGCTAGGAATTGCGGCGCCGTCTCCAAGCACTGTATAGAATTCTTCAAGAGACTTTGGTGTAGAGTCGTAGTCTTGTCCGTTACTTCTCCAATTGAGCCCAAGTCACGTGTATTTCCTCCAAACGCCATCCAAATGCTAAAACATAAAAACAAACGATTAAGCACATAATCTGGGCATATTTGCATGATTTAGGGGGTTAAGTGACCCCGAAAAAGTGTATAAAATGACACCCCATTAACTATTTTTTAGATATCTTAAGTACGAAGATCAAGCTTTTATTAAATATGTCTTAAACATAGAGGGAGAATATCTCACATTGTCCGTGCTTCTTATAAGCTTTTGGTGAAAACATGTTCCAAAATGGTAATGAAAAGGTTGGAAAGAACTTAAGAAAATGTTGACAAGATTCAAGCAATTATTTAATCCTCTTATTTCCATAATTTACCCCGTACGACTACCTGATAATATGTTAAGTAACTTAGCTGGACATAAAGTATTACACTAGTACAATTGTTTGTTTCTTTTTTAGACATATAATCAGGAAAACAAACTTTAGAAAACATATGCAGAGGTTTGATTTTGTATGGACACAAGTTTTTGAAACATTTACACTCTATTTTTACAAAACACGAATATACTTATGAGTTAATAATTTTGTTTAATTGGTGAGGTTGACGACTTGCAGGTTACTTATTGTTTCGAGGCAATCTCTAACATATACGATCTTACGTCCCAACATGGTCGCTTTTTGGCTAGGCTAATGTTAGTAATTTGTGAAGTATGGTTCGCGTTATCATGGCTCATGGACCTGCTTCTGTAGCTCTGTCCAGTCAGTTGTTAATTACTTAATTTATAGTAAAAAGTCATTTTAAATGTAGTATGTGCCATTCTACCTTAAACACACTACTATCGCTTCCTTTCGATCAATTCTTAAAATCCAACGCCCTTCATATTATAAATTGTGTCATGTTGCGTATTTTAGGCCTCTAATTGGCTAAGCATTGTATGGACTATCTTTGACGCATATAATATTTATGTACACAAACAGCCCACCGCGAAGCGCGGGCCTGAAAAACCTCGTTGTTTCTACATATCACACTTATTTTAACGCTAACAGTGGCCCATCATTTTAATTTGTACATATATAATAATATTATTGTTTTGTCATATTTGGGGTATTATATAAGTAATACCATTTTTCAAAACTAACTTTGTTTACCACAAACAGAGCTACAGGGCTATGTCATCAATAAGGTCATCGAATAACGTAGAATTATCTATGCATTAATATCGTTATTCACACCTGCTATGCATTAATATTGTTATGCATGGTAGATCTTGTGGAGGTTTCCTCGGTCCAGCTTGGTAGAATTGTATTTTAAACCCGCGGAGGATCTTGTGGTCCTAAAAATGTGGAGGATCTTGTGGAGGTTTCTTCAGTCGAGCTTAATATAAGCTTTCAAAATTTGGTTTAGCTTATGTTTGTTGATTTGTTAGTTTGGAGGCCACTTGAACAAAACAATCTCGAAATCTTCTAAAATTTGGTGAACTCTCTTTTTTGGTACAACCACAAACACCTTATACATAAGATCTTGTAAAAAGTGAAGAACACATGAAAACCCCTGATTACCTATAATAAGTAGTATGTTGCACGGAACAGGATGTTCAGATGCAAATGCCAGAATGTCCACCAGCATAAAGTTCTTTAAAAAGTCCCCTTTTGCATTTTTTGAGGTATTATTGTATATGACCCTCGTCTCTTTGCGAATCTCTTCATCAGGTAACTCTGCGGGATCTCCATATATGTGGATGTTAACTGTTCTCTAAGTGATATGGCTGATATCAGGTTGTTTTATAAGAGAATCTTCGATGTGTTTAATTGCGCTTTGGTGCAGATTGTTATGAATTTCACACGACTTTGTATCCCAGAAAACACCTGTTCACACGCATATCTGCAAGTCTTTGAGTTGGGTGTTTCAGTTGCAAACTTGAAAAAGAAGATGAGGGTCCCACTAAACCGGTTCCACAAAATAAGCTGCTCCAGGAAAATGCATAGTCAGTAGAAGCTTTCAACGTTGTCGATGCTTTCTTTTTTGGATAGACGAGAATTATGGTATAACCAAAGCCATTTAGTGTTTTGCCCGACAAAAATCTCCATCCCCGGATATTAGCATTATGTAGGATCGAGGAGGGTATTCCATTGCATATTTGTACAAGTCTATCATTAAGGCTCTATCAACTGCATTTGGCGTCCTACTTGGGACGTCCTAAGTGGGATGCCAAATGCAGCTGATAAAGCCTTAATGATAGATTTGTACAAATATGCAACGAAATACATCCCCAATTCTACATAATGCTAATTTCCAAGGATGGAGACTTTTGTCGGGCAATTAAAACACTAAGTGGCTTTGACTATACAACAATTTTTGTTTATCCGGAAAAGACAGCAGCAGTAGCATTGAAAGCTTCCACTGAATATGCATATTCTTGGAGCAGCTTATTTTGTGGAACCGATTTAGTAGGGTCTTTATCTTTTTTATAAGTTTGCAACTAAAACACCCAACTCAAAGATTTGCAGACAGGCGTGTGATACCATGTGTTTGTTGGGATACAGAGTCGTGTGAAATTCATAACAATATGCACAAAAGCGCAATCAAACACATCATAGATTCACTTATGAAACAACCTGATATCGATGATATCACTCAGAGAACAATTAAAATCCATATGGGGATCCCGCAGAGTTACCTGATGTAGAGATTCGCAAAGGGACAAGGGCCATATACAACAATACATCAAAAATGCATAAACGGATTCTTTAGAGAACTCTATGCTGGTGGACATTCTGGCATTTGCATTTGAACACCTTGTTTCATGTAACATACGTTACATGTAATCAAGGGTTTTCAAGAGTTCTTCACTTTTTACAAGATCGTAGGTATAAGGTGTTTGTTGTTGTACCAAAAAGGGGAGTTCACCAAATTTTGGAAGATTCTTTTGTTCAAATCAAACAACATAAGCTAAACTAAATTTTAGAAGATTCTACCAAGCTGAGAAACCACCGCAAGATCCTCCACAGATTTAGTAAACCTCCACAAGATCTACCATGCATGATGTTATTGTATTAGTAATCAGGGACAATCGAATATTTGACGAAAGAAATGTCCTTAGATGTGTTTTTGGTCAAACAGACCTGTCCCCAAACTAGGGCACACAATATGCATACGTCCGTTTTTGTATGTTTTTATACGTTTTAGTCCGTGTTTTACGTTTTCTTTCATTTTTTCGTATGTTTTAGACCGTTTTCTTCCATTTTTTGTACATTTTTCGTACATTTTAGTATGTTTCTTATGTTTTAGTTTATTTTTTTACGTTTTCGTCTGTTTTCTTTGGTTTTACGTATGTTTTCGTTCGTTTTTAGACCATTTTGTCTGTTTAATACGTTTTTGTACGTTTGTAAACGCATATAGACGCACAAAAACGTGTGTACGTTTTTATATCCTTTTATATACGTTTTTTATACGTTTTTATGACGTACAAAAACGTGAAAAACCGTTTTAAACGGACTAAATCGGCCAAAAGCGTAAGAAAACGGACGAAAACGTAAAAAATGGACGAAAACGTAAAAAACGGACGAAAACATATAAAAATGTACCTAATGTCGAAAAACTGTAAATTATAAACGTTCATTATTATAAAGGATAGCCAATGCAACGGTCGTTAGCCAAAAGGGCTAACGTGTAAATGATAACAAAACCCACTTAAATCTCAAAGTGCGAAAAAATAGGTGGTTTATACGGTATGAATAATATGGTAGCTTTCGCATTCCAGAATTCGTATTTTGTCAAGCAACGTCATATATATATTTACTAATCATGAACAAATGTATATTACTCTATGTTTACATGTTATATAAAATTATTGTTACATATATTAGACAACTAATGTATATTACTCTATGTTTACACGTTATATAATATTATATTGTGACATATATTAGACAACTAATGTATATTACTCAAAGTTATCATCACGAAAAACATATAATGGAATACTAATGTTCGCCAAAAGTTTTGATTATAAGATACCTTCTTTTTAATATAATGTAGAAAGACAATTCTCTTTGTTAATTACTAACAAGCTCCTTAAATTTAAAGTAACACGTACTTATATGCACGTCGTACGAATTAATATAATAATGAATGTTGTGATTCACATTCACACTACTAATTTGAACAAAACATGTTTTTAAGAAAAAATAAAATTTATACTAATTCAAAACAACATTGATGATTTAATGGTAAAACTTACTAAATCAAACTGATTCACATGCTTCAACTATCATAAACATAAACTATATCAACATTAACATGATTATAACAAAAAAACTAAACAGTTAATAATTAAACCTACATATTGATAAACACGATCACTAACAACACAGTTAATTAAAATGCATATCCAAACAAAAAAAAGATAGTAAATATTTAGCAATTAATAGAATCACGTAAAAATTTATAAACTGACCGGAAAGCAACAGTTCCGGGACGGTAACAATGGGGCTTCTTCACTCCTCCGGAGTAGTCAGAGCCGACTTCCTTGCAGTCTAAACGTAAAAATTAACACATAATCACAGTAAATACACAAAAAGATTAACAACAAACATAAGATGACATGAATCAAGACATGCCTTGGTAGCGAGTTGCTTCATTGGAGCTTAGCAACGGTTGACTTACGAGCATTTTATTTTTGTACGAGTCATCACTACAATTAAAATTAAATCAATAAATAAGTGCTCGTAACATAAAATTGATAAACTAAAAAAACAATTGGTAAAATCGCTAATCCAAAGCCATTATTAACCACAATTTAAACTTATAACAACAAAGTAAACACGTAGGTGCTATTTGTTTATTAAGAGGTTCTGAATCTGAATCTGAATCTGATTCGCACATCTGAATATGAATATTCGGTAGAAAAATCTGAATTTGATTATTATCTTAATCTGAATAAGTGGTCAAGAAGTCTGAATCTGAATGAAATAAAATTGTTTGTTTTGGTAAAAATGTATAGATGCATTAAACAATAGTTTTTCCAAGTTAAATATAAGATGATTGCATCCGCACAAAAAATAAATCTTATTAAATAAAAAAACAAATTTTATAATATAATCAATTTAAAGTTAAAGTATTTAAAAAAACATGCAATCTCATGTTTATTCGACAAAAATAAACGTGTTAGTTTAAATTGAACTTTTAAAACGATTAACTAAACGAGTCGCGTTAGAATTGAGATGTATGAGTCCGAAACCGTATCCTTCAATTTGAACAAAATATAAATTAACACATATGATCTTATACATTCTTTATATAACAAACATATGCAATCATTCTATTTAATACTTTTAATACAAAAAATAAAAGTAAAATAAGAAATAAAATAAAATAATAAAAGCAAAGTAGAAAATAAATATATATAAAAAAAAGACATTAAGAGGTGTTAAGACACCCCCTCCATATCTAGTTCGGTAAGAGGTTTATGCCTCTTACTGCTTCTTAATGGCCAGAAAAAAACAAACTCTCTTAACAGTGTTTGGATCTTACTACCTCTGAATGACATAAAAAAAACAAACAGTCTTAATGACCTAAATGTCTGACCGCGTCTGAATGAGTCAGATTAAGATGCTGTTAAGAGGCATTTCTGAAAAAACAAACACCACCTTACGTAAAGGTCTGGGGATGTGAGGCGCTTGTGAAGCGGGATACGCCTGACAAACTTCAACAAAGATCTATTATGTGTATCTTTATAGGATACCCAAAGGAAACGATGGGTTACTATTTCTACTTCTCACCTGAAAACAAAATTGTTGTTGCAAGGTATGTTAAGTTCTTTGAGAAAAGTCTCATAACTCAAAAAGTCAGTGGGAGGGCCATAGATCTTGAAGAAATTCAAGATGAAGATACATCACCTTCTAAAATCACTAGCGAAATTCCTATGGAGGTTGAAGGTTTCGAACCACATCAAGAGGAAGTGATTCTGATCGTAGGTCCGAAAGGACACATTGAGCTCCAAATCGCTTATGTCTAAATGTAGAGGCGGGGGAGCATAGTCTAGGGGATCTTAATGAACCCACTAGCTATAAAGCTGCAATGTTAGATCTAGAATATAATAATTGGCTTGATGCTATGAATACAGAAATGCAATCCATAATAGACAATATGGTATGGGTCTTGGTCGATATTCCTTCTAATTGTAAGACTGTTGGGAGTAAGTGGATTTTTAAGAAAAAGACTGACATAGATGGCATTGTACATACCTATAAAGCTCGTCTTGTAGCAAAGGGTTATACTCAACTCTACGGGGTTGATTATGAAGAAACGTTCTCACCCGTTGCTGACATTAGATCTAAAAGGAAACTGCAAAATCTTAGCGCGTTCTATGATTATGAGATATGGCAAATGGATGTCAAAAACAGCATTCTTAAATGGTTATCTTGATAAAGACATTTATATGGTACAACCTGAAGGTTTTGTTGATCCTAAACATTCCAGAAAAGTATGCAAGCTTTAAAGACCCATTTATGGTCTTAAGCAAGCATCAAGAAGCTGGAATAAAAGATTTGATGAGGGAATCAAAAAGTTTGGTTTTGCTCAAAATCTTGATGAGCCATGTGTATATCAAAAGGCTAGTGGGAGTAATGTTACATTCCTCATCTTATATGTTGATGCCATAATTATCATGGGAAATCACATTCCAAGTTTTCAAAGTGTAAAGGATTATCTTGGAAAGTGTTTTGCTATGAAAGATTTGGGGGAAACAACATTTATTCTTGGAATCAAGATCTATAGAGATAGGTCAAAGCGATTGATTGGACTTAGTCAAAGTGCTTACATGGATAAGATCTTAAAGAGATATAAAATGGATGATTCCAAACGTGGTCATATCCCCATGCAAGAAAGACTTGACTTGAACAAAACACAAGGTGCTTCAACACCTGAAGAGGTGAAGCGTATGCAAAATGTACCTTATGCTTCAGTTGTGGGATCCATTATGTATGCAGTTAGATGCACTATACCTGATGTTGCGTTTGCGCAAAATATAACAAGCCGTTTCCAATAGAATCCTGGTGAACCTCACTGGATTGCTATGAAAAATATTCTTAAGTATTTAAGTAATACTAAAGATGTGTTTTTGGTTTATGGTAGAAATCCAGAAGCTGAACTTGAGACTGACAGAGTCGACATCAAGTCTCAGCCAGTATGTATTTTCATTTTGAACGGAGTCCCGGTGGACTGGAAGAGCTCCAAGCAAAGTACTACTGCAATGTCTGCTACAGAAGCTGAATATATTGCTACTTCAGAAGCTGCAATGGAAGCTGTTTGGATTAGGAAGTTTATTTCAGGGCTTGGTATAGTACCAACAATAAACAAACCGATTAAGATGTTTTGTGACAGTTCTGCCGCACTTCTTATTGCTAACTAACCGGGGGTTCAGAAAGGCGCTAGACACTATCATAGAAGATACCATTATGTTCGCGAGTGTATTGAACTGGGCGAGATAAACTCCTTAAAAATTTGACCACAATATAACAATCTAGCTGGGTCCTTATACGAATGCTTTACCTAACGGAAAGTAACTCACAATCTACGAGCATATGACTTCGTTTAGCTAGTAGTTTCATATAGATCTGTGTTTTAGTATTTGGATAAGGGATGTTTGAACAATTTATTTTATGATAATGATACTTGGTATTTTTGTTATTTTTATTATAAATTATGTCCTATATTTGCATGTGTAAACCCATGAATAATATTTATTATTTGAAATTACAAGTAGGAAATAGAAGAAGAAATAAAGAAACAAAAGACAAAGAAGATAAACCCAAAAAAACGATACACAAGAACCACCCAATCGTAACCCCCAATGTGCCACAAGAACCCAACCGCCCCCCACTTCTTATCAATTATGAATATATCTTATGGATATTAAGGATGTGACCTCAAACTCACAAAAAATACCAAAAGAATGAAAATAGGATTCCCCCAACGGTAACAAGAATATTACTTTATGGATCGTCGTCATTAAGTAAATCGTTGTAAGTGAATTTTAGTTACTAAATCCTAAACTATGAGAAGCAGTATTCCTTGCAATGTGTGCATATCTTCTTATCTAGTTTAAGTTATCCTGAAAAAGGTGACTAATAAGGGCTATTTCAGAAATGATTGTGAAGCATGGTGACTAGACACTTGTAGTCAATAAAGAATTTGTTCCTTCAATAGTTGAAGAATTGATGCCAACTGGCCCACTCATATAATTAAACAGATGTGTTTATTGGCCGAAACCCGAAAACTCATGTAGACATGTCCTCATTGATATATTTAGTAATCCTTAGATTTAGTTACATATACGAGGAGCACGATGCTGGCGGACTATAAATAAAGCAAGACATATGTAACCATGAACCCATATAAAAAACGACTGAAGACTGAAACAAAGGGATTGTAAATTCATAAATCATTTATTCCGTGTAGCTTTAATGAAACCACACAACGGATATATCTAGGAGCCATTGGTGTGTTTGCTAGACGCTTACAACCAATGCATAAAAAATTAATATACACAGTCCAAGTGGGAGCTGTTGTAATATGTTCCATGTATAAATAATAAATTGTCCGGAAACTTATTCGAGCCAACGTGATTGTGCACAGCGTTAAACTCGGAAGAAAAAAAACCAACGAAAAATTGCATTAGGTAGCACTAGACTATAACTACTTATCTTCTTAACATGCTTATTATGCTTCTATTGTCTGTCATTGCTGGTTTCTCAATATGAGGTACATAGGAATCAACAATTAAAGGAGTACATATATATTAAAATAGGATACATGTGACATAGACATATCTGAGATACATATACTTAATATGTGTTACATATGTATTAATCACATATATATACTTAATATGGGTTACATGTGCATTAAACAGGCTTAACTACGCGTATTATGAAATATTCCTATATCCTTATATTTTCTTGTCTCAGCTCCATGTCGAACTCGAAAGAATTGAGACACACCGATAACACTACACTGGTACCTCCCAAACTCCCTGACACACTCCCTCAGGTGTATCACAGGAGACGTCCTACTCTAGGATTACTTATTTTGCCATCTGTATCACCATTTCCCCCAACTATCAGACGTACCGCTCGTATATCTATTCCACCTATTGAGCCAAATCTTGCTGAACGTGCCAAAATTTCTGCTATTAACCTTGATGATTACCAATTTGATCCTCTTACTCCACCACCCTCACATTCATCCCTATTCACGATGGCTGCTTACCAGCGGATGATTGCTGAAACGGACCTTACCCAGAGAGAGAAAGCTCTAACAGAAACTGGTTAGAATTTGGTGCCTGTACCTGAGACAGCCTTGACCGTATGCATAACGCGCCTTAGAGGACAGTTGCATACCATTCTCGAGGACATGGACCGTTACCCAAATGCCTGTTTGGAGGAGTTAGAAGCCTTCATGACACTGTGGGATGTGAAGCCCCGAGTTGAGGAAAGTTCGTTGGAGACACTATCGATGGACGAATTGATTACTCAACTTAGGCAAATGTGTGAGGATGCGGAGGATCGTGCTAGTAATGCTCAAGAAGAAGCACGACATAAGAGGAAGGAGGCACTCGAGGAAGTGGTCCAGCAAATCTACCGTACCAACAACTAGTTTTATTTCTGTCTTTTGTGTAACCACTAAGCTATGGGTTTGTCACGGCTAGTAAACTCTTGTATTCCCGTACTCTTGGAAATAAACATCGTGTTTGCGAATAATAACAGTATTGATTTCAAAAGACATGCCCATTTGTAGTAACGTGACTATCTTTACGCATATAACTTTCATGCATGTCATAACTGTCATTTTCATTGTCCCTCTTATAGAAAATGGCACCCGGACGACGCCCAACTGTCAACCGGAACCCTCCAGTCAACCGTTCGACCAACCAAAACAATGTGGATATCAACAGTGGCATTGACACTCAGATGCTCAACCAGCTCATTGCCACAAGAGTTGCTGAAGCACTCGCAGCTGCCGCTGTGACTCATGCTGCAAGCACTCAAGAAGAGAACAACCTAGGATCCAACTCTTCCCAGAACAAGACATGCAACTACAAGGAATTCCGTGCAGTCATGCATGAAAACTTCTGTGGTACTGAAGGTGCTGTAGGCTTAACCCGATGGTTTGAGAAACTAGAATCTCAATTTGGGATTAGCAACGTTGCAGAAGGTGACCGAGTCAAATTTGCTTCTAGCACACTGCTAGATGGTGCTTTAACTTGGTGGAACGTGTATGTTCGTTCTGTTACTCTCGATACCGCTCATGCAACACCTTGGAGTGATTTCAAGGCTATGTTCATCCGAAAGTACTGCCCTCGCAATGAAGTCAAACAAATGGAAAACGAACTGTGGAATTTAAAAGTGAAAGGCACAAACCTTACCGCCTACAATCAATGTTTCCAAGAACTCATCCTCTTATGCCCAGAAATGGTACCCAACGCCGACCGGTTGTTGGAACGTTACATCGAAGGTTTACCTTTGAACATCAAGGGTAACGTAACCTCGTCCAAACCAGTAGACTTACATGAAGCAATTGAAATGGCTCAAGGTTTGATGTACCAAGTAGTCCAAGAGCTAGGAGAAAACTCGGGTGATAAAAGGAAATGGAACGAAAATCACTACAACCCCAACAACACCAACAACACTAGCAACCTCAACCCGAACAAACGCCTAGAGGCAGCAAGGGTGTTTACAGCCGGACAAGGTTCTTATGCTGACAAGTTACCTCACTGCGGAAAGTGTGGACGACACCACACTGACGCATGCCCTCCTGCTTGTTACAACTGTAGAAAGGCAGGACATAAGGCCAAAGACTGCCGAGCTCCACCTCATCCCGCAAACCAAAGAGGACCAGGAAGCCAAAGAGGACAGGGAAGTAATGTCACTTGTTTCAGATGTGGCAAAAAAGGACATTACAAGAACAAGTGTCCGAACAATGGGAATCAAGGCGGTGGAAACCAAATTCGAGGCAACCAACAAAATCCTCAGAACAATCAAAGGCAAAATCAAGGAAACCCTAAAGGAAGTAACCAAGCATCAACCAGCACTCAAGGAGGATGCAGAGCACCTGGCAGAGTATACAGCCTATGTGCTGAAGCTGCGGTGAAAGATAACAACGTGGTGAATGGTACGTTCCTGATCAATAATGTCTATGCTTCAGTGCTATTTGATACTGGTGCGGATAGAAGCTTTGTGTCATATGCTTTCAGTAAATATATAGACATCCATCCTACCACCCTAGATACTAATTATAGTGTGGAGCTAGCCGACGGCAAGTCACTAACTACAAGTACTATTTTAAGAAGGTGTACTCTTAACTTGCAAAATCACCTGTTTAAAATCGACTTACTCCCTATAGAATTAGGAAGTTTTGACGTCATCGTCGGAATGGATTGGATGGCCGAACATCGTGCGGAAGTTGTGTGTTATGAGAAGTACATTCGCGTTCCATATGGAAACGATATGCTAATCATACAAGGCGAAAGAAGCGGAGTTAAAAACGAATCGAGATTAGAAGTCATCTCGAGCATCAGAACGCAGAAGTACATCGACCAAGGATGCCAAGTGTTTTTAATTCAAATGATGATGGAGGAGGCAACTGAAATTCCAGAGAGGCGGATTGAAGATGTGCCTGTTGTCAGCAATGTTTTGAAACCCGGTTCGACCCGGCCGGGTCAACCGGTTGAACCGGGTCCGGTCGAAAAAACGGGTTAAATTAAACCGGGTTTTATATTTTCGAAACCCGGTTTGACCCGCCGGGTTTAAGGTGACCCGGGTCAACCCGGTTCTCGAGACCCGGTTTGACCCGGCCGGGTTTTGGTTTTTTCATGTTTTTTTATAAATAAAATAAGTTTTTTATATATATTTGCAACGTAATTTTATTTGTTACATGTTATATTTGATAGTAAATCGTTTTTAGGCTAAATATAAGGTATATTCATAATTTATATATATAATTTTTTGTATTATTGAAAATATTATTATTTTTTTATTTTTTTTGAAAACCGGGTTGACCCGGCGGGCCAACCGGTTGAACCGGTAACCCGGTGACTCGACCGGGTCGATTATTGACCCAGTTTTCAAAACATTGGTTGTCAGAGACTTTTCGGAAGTATTTCCTGAAGATTTGCTAGGATTACCCCCGACACGCCAAGTAGAATTTCACATCGAGCTAATACCCGAAGCTGCACCCGTTGCCCGCGCACCATATCGCCTTGCACCTGCAGAGATGAAGGAGTTAGCCGAGCAACTAAAAGAACTTTCTAACAAAGGTTTTATAAGACCAAGTTCCTCTCCATGGGGAGCACCAATCTTATTTGTCAAAAAGAAAGATGGATCTTTCCGGATGTGTATCGATTACCGTGAGTTGAACAAACTTATAGTGAAAAATTGTTATCCCTTACCAAGGATCGATGACTTATTCGATCAGTTGCAAGGATCCAGCATCTACTCAAAAATTGACTTAAGTCGGTTATCATCATTAAGGTTTAATAAGAAGATATTCCTAATACTGCTTTCAGAACACGATACGGACACTAAGAGTTCTGAGTTATGCCCTTTTGTGGTTTGGCACGCACCTGCGGTTTCATGATCTCATGAACCATGTGTGCAATGCATAATTTGGAATAAGTTTGTGATTGGTGTTTTCATCGACGACATTCACAATATACTCCCCACAACGTGAAAAGAACCGAAGAAACACCTAAGACATCTGGAATTGTTGAAGAAAGATAGAATTGTATGCCAAAGATTCAACTGTAGAGAAATTCTTGAGCAATGTTGGTGTAGGTCCGTAGTCTTGTTTGTTTCTTTTCCAAATGAGCCCAAGTCACGTGTATTTCCTCTAAATGCCTTCCAAATGCAAAATACCTGAAAAGGAACAATTAAGTACCTATTTTGGGCATAAACACACGATTTAGAGGGTTAAACGACCCCGAAAAAGTGTATAAAATGACACTTCATCAAATTGCAAATAAGTCCCTAAAGTTTGAAACAAATGACATCTAAAGCCCTTGTAGTTAATATAAGTTAACTCCCCTTAAAAATGTTATCCGTCATTATCCAAAACTTTATCCGTTTATTCTATGACTTATTTTGAAAGACCGTTTTAAAAGATTATTTGATGACACATTCTCCCCCTCAAATAATGACGCTTTTTCTATTTAAAGAGTAGTTGTCATTGTTTGAGTGGTCGAATTGTCTTTGAAAATCTTTTTATGATTACTGAAAAACACTGATTCATTATGAAAATAACTTTTGTATGGCACAAAATGTGTAGTGTTCACTAATCATAAGAGTCTATAACACATCTTAGACCAAAAAGACCTCAATATGAGACAACGCCGATGGATAGAACTCCTAAGTGATTACGATTGCGAAAATCGTTATCACCCAGGCAAGGCAAATGTCGTAGCAGATGCCTTGAGTCAAAAGGAAAGAATCGAACCGTTGTGAGTAAGAGCCTTGGTTATGACCATTGGCTTGGACCTTCTGTCACGAATCCTTGAGGCGCAGAAAGAAGCAGTTAAGGTTGAAAATATTGAACCAGAAGATGTTGGTGGCATGCTAAAGAAGTTAGAAGCCCGCGCTGATGGAACATTATGTCTGGATAATAGAAGTTGGTTACCATGTTACGGTGACACGAGATCTTTGATTTTGCACGAGTCGCATAAGTCAAAGTATTCTATTCATCCAGGATCCGACAAGATGTACCATGACATGAAGATGTTGTATTGGTGGCCAAACATGAAGGCTGACATCGCCACATATGTCAGCAAATGCCTGACTTGTGCTAAGGTTAAGGCTGAACATCAGAGGCACTCTGGTTTATTGGTCCAACCCGATATACCAGAATGGAAGTGGGAGAAGATAACAATGGATTTCATCACCAAACTACCCAAAATGACAGTAGGATACGATTCAATTTGGGTCATTATTGATCGTCTTACTAAGTCTGCACACTTTTTGCCAATGAAGGAGATGGATTCAACAGAAACATTGACGAGACTATACATGAGGGAGATAGTAGCAAGACATGGCATACCGGTGTCAATCATCTTCGATCGTGATAGCCATTTCACTTCGAGAGTGTGGCAATCCTTGCATAAAGCATTAGGTACGCAGTTGAACCTGAGTATTGCCTATAACCCTCAGACCGATGGTCAGAGTGAGAGAACCATTCAATCATTAGAGGACATGCTAAGAGCTTGCGTGATTGACTTCAGAAATGGTTGGGATAGACATTTACCCCTAGTAGAATTTTCGTATAATAATAGTTATCACACGAGCATTAAAGTTGCACCGTTCGAAGCACTTTACGGTAAGAAGTGTCGATCTCCTGTTTGTTGGGCTGAAGTTGGAGAAGCACAACTTACCGGACCAGAGATTATTCACGAGACTACGGAAAAGATTTTCAAGATTAGGGATCACATGCAAGCTGCACGTGATCGACAAAAGAGCTATGCTGACAAGAGGCGTAGGCCCCTTGAGTTTGAAGTTGGAGATAAGGTTATGCTCAAGGTCGCGCCCTGGAAGGGTGTGATGCGATTCGGAAAACGTGGAAAGTTAAACCCTCGTTATATCGGACCCTTTAGAATCATAGAAAGGATTGGTCCAGTAGCTTACCGTTTGGAATTACCTCAAGAACTTAGTCGAGTACACAATGTGTTCCACGTCTGCAACTTAAAGAAATGTTTGTCCGATGACACACTCGTTATACCCCTGGAGGAAATCCAACTCGACAACAAACTCAACTTCGTTGAAGAACCCGTAGAAATTATGGACCGAGAGGTCAAGCAACTCAAACGAAGCCGTATACCTATCATTAAAGTCCGTTGGAATGCACGAAGAGGTCCAGAGTACACGTGGGAACGTGAGGACCAATTCAAGAGCAAGTACCCTCACTTATTCGCAAATCCACCAGCTCCTACAACGTCTTGATTTCGTGGATGAAATCTTCTAACCTGGGGAGGCTGTGACACCCCGTAAGAAAATTAGATCCTCTTTTCGTTAAGAAAAAAATCATGTACTGCAAGTTTGCAAGTTTACCGTTAATTTCAACGAGAAGTCATCTTATGATCGCCAATGCATTACTTTTTATCATGGAACGTTTAAATTGCACGCGAATATCACCATTAGTACTCTATGTCTAAAAAGATATTTTAGAACGCGTAACGATAAAAACCATACTTATTTCACTTTTGTTAAACGATGCCATTTACTTGTAACACTTCATAAAACCTCATACATACAAATTAATAACCATGACAACTATAATATCACCATTAGTACTCTATGTCTAAAAAGATATTTTAGAACACGTAACGATAAAAACCATACTTATTTCACTTTTGTTAAACGAGGCCATTTACTTGTAACACTTCATAAAACCTCATACATACAAATTAATAACCATGACAACTATAATTAAATTCAACAAAGATAAAATAAAACTATATATATATTCATATGAAAACCAACATCTGATATGTACATATGAAAACCTATAGAAAGCAATATGCAATAATGAAGAAACATCCATCATCACAAATCTTACACACTACCCTACTACTTTATTATTTACCCTGGTGCAACATGTGTATAGGGCCCTTCACATGTAACATTTCAGTAATCAATCAAAAACTTCAGGTATAAAGGAAGCCATTGCATGCACACTTCTAGTCTATCTAAATTTTGAAATCAAGTAGTAAATTAACACGGCTGGAGTCAAGGTTCTGTTTGAACACAAGAACTAGGAGGCGTCGGATTCGGAGTGGTAATAACCAAGGGGTTGGTTCATACTTCTCGTCGTCGTCACGCCTCCTACCACATGTCGCATACCTCGGACTTTGTCAAGTTACCCTTGTAGACTTATTGTTGTCACACTATATTTCATCTTTTGGTAAGGGGGTTTTTCCAAAAAAAAAAAGTACGGAACATGTAATACAACTCGCCAAAACATTAGCAAAACTAGACGAGGGTCTCGACCTCGCATGACAAGCATGCGACACGCATGGCACAATCCATGCGTGATCATTTTATATGCGCGTATGCCGAACCCTTGCCGTGCTATGCATGAAATATGACTGTAAATACTCGACCCAACATAAACTAGAAACATACATGACGAAATTAAAAGCTATATAAACGAACCAAAGGAAAATTTTAATAACTCTAAACACGATCATGGCATTTACGTTGGCTCACTAGGGACGAGTAGACAGTAGGGTTTTCATACAACTTGCTAGTTGGTTCACACCATGACCCCCCCGATACCTTGGCACCATTTGCATCACGAGACCCGACTCATGTTGCACGCAAATGAGCCAGGAAAGGGTACTGTCCTAGCCAAAAGCTACGGCCCACAAGGGACGAAAGCCTCGTCCTTGTGGTTCGTTACATGACATAGTAACTAGGCTAACCAATGCGACATGTGACGAACCCCCGCGAGTTATTAGCTCATTAATGGGACGTTACGGCCCCAAGGGAACCCAAGCAGCCCATGCTTGCTGTTTCGTACTAAGGCATCGCACCCACTCGACACCAACTTGTGTCGAATCGCTCGCAAATGAGCTGTGACATGTTGCTGCTACTGTTGCAGCTGTGCGTCCTACAAAGGGTGAGAAGATCGTCCATGTTTCTTGAAATAGAGTCTTCTCGTTGTTAACTAAATAAGTTGTAAACATGCGAAGTAGATAGAAAACTAGAATATATACATATGGGTCTTGTTGCAAGGAAGAAGGAAACGAAAATAGTGAGTTTAAAAACTCACTGTTGTGCGTCAGGTGTGCAGCAAATAGAAAGCAAAGAAGAGGGAATGGACATGAATTATTTTATATGCACATGTGATGGATTTTTGGATATAAATGAATGCATGTTTTTGTAAATTTAGACAAGTTGACATAGGAAACAATCATGCTATTTTCACTTATAAATTCTGACGTAGACATATATATTACATACGTAGCTATCGAACTCACAGTTCGAGCTTCAAATGGGTTGACAACTTAATAACGGGTATAGTTATTTTAATAAGTATAGTATTTTAACAAGTATAGTTATTTTAACTAGTATAGTATTTCAACGAGTATAAGTTAGAAACAATAATTTTCAATCCTTTAGAATTATCAACAATGGAAATCACTCTTTGTTCACTTGCTTTAATTGTGAACCGAACTAAACAAATCAAACAAAAACAACACCAAACACAAATCAAACATCTCAACATCACTTGCGATCTGTTCATTCATTCATACTTAAATCAAAATGTCAATAGACAAAGAGTCAAGTGCAGCGGGAACGGACAATCGTCCTCCCATGTTGGTTGAAAGTGACTACGAATCATGGAAGATTCATATCGAGAGATACATTCATAGTAAACCTCTTGGAAAGTTAATTTGGAGATCAATCCAAAATGGACCTACTCCGCATCCCAAAATCACTGTGACAGAAGGTCAAGGTGATGCTGCAGTATAAGTAACGAGAGACAAGCGGTGTCACACCCCCAAAATATCAGAGTATAATGGCAACCGAAGGAGTGTGACTTTATGATTATCATACTTCTAAGCAATACAGAACGACCTCTATATGAGACATTTTAAGAAAATGGATCACTTGAATTAGGAAATAATAAATTGTTTAGACATTCAGCGGAAGCATAAAATAGACAATACAACATTGTTTTAAATAGTACAAGTGATCTTCAGATAACGGAAAATAACTGCAATGCATGAGACTTCATATAGCATCTTCGTTCTTAATACCTGAGAAAACATTGCTTAAGTGTCAACATAAAGTTGGTGAGTTCATAAGTTTGTTTAAGCATAAAATGTAGTGTTTATGAATCATAAGATTTCACTCGCATATGACAATATAACAGATACAAAGTCATATAAATTGCATTACTATTGTCTAAGCTCATGACACCGAAGCGTTAACATATACCAACAATAAATGAATGCCCTTGCAGGTGTCTAACCCGGGACACCCGTAATCTGACTCAAATGAGATTGTGTTTGCTTAACTAATGACAGTCCAAGACAAACAGGGATTGTCAATCCTGATAGATCTATCCATAACATTCGCGCTCACAAAGATTGACGGTTCATGATAAATCGGGCAAATAGCAACTTGGGTTAAATCGGGACTTAGACCAATCAGTAATGAGTAATTTATATAACTTTGTATCTGCTATATTGTCATATGCGGGTGAAATCTTGTGATTCATAAACACTACATTTTCTGCTTGAACAAACCTATGAACTCACCAACTTTATGTTGACACTTTAGCAATGTTTTTCTCAGGTATTAAGAACGAAGATGCTATATGAAGTCTCATGCATTGCAGTTATTTTCCCGTTATCTGAAGATCACTTGTACTATTTAAAACAATGTTGTATTGTCTATTTTATGCTTCTGTTGAATGTTAAACAATTTATTATTTCCTAATTCAAATATAGAGGTCGTTCTGTATTGCTTAGAAGTATGATAATCATGAAGTCACACTCCCTCGGTTGCCATTATACTCTGATATTTTGGGGGTGTGACATCTTTGCTTATATTTTAGATAAAATTAATTTCTTAATGTTAACTCATGGGTGTATTCAGACCAACTCAGAACGTTCAGACAAATACTAGTTTATCCACTCGTTGGGTCTCGGTATGGAACGACCCAAAAGGACACGGAAACATGCATGTTTTAATACATTTTTCGTCTAACTTTATAAGGTAATTTACATAATAGTTTTAGGAAATATTTACATGTATTCTTTCTATTAAATCAAATATACTCATGGCCTACACCCTTTGTTTTCTTTTCTGTTTTTTCTTGCCGCACACAAGGCAGTGGTTTAGACCATGTCTTAGTCGTCGTTCCTTATCGTGTCTCTTTTTTTCTTTTTGTTGCCCTCACATAGTTCTTATTTTGCATATCATATACACCCATTTCCCATGCATGATCCCGACGAATGCATATGGCCACGAGTTTGATCAATTGTCGAGGCACAAAGGCATTACCTCGCCCCATATTGCAGCTTAACAGCCGCGTCAGGCAACAGCCTGCTATGGCTATTAGGTAGGCAAGGTGGTTGGATCAGGTGGTAGTTGTCTTGGCCACTGTTTTACAGGTCCGCGGTTTCATGATACCGCGAGCTTGATTTGGATCAGGTATTCTTGGGCTATGGCGTACCCACAGTAAGCCAAAGGCTCGCTGTGGTTCATCGTTTACTAACTGGTCACGCTCAGGTATGGGTCGAGGTCGACAAGGTTAATGCAAATAACGTATGAACCATCGTTTATTCATCCCTAGTGAGCCGTTGATTACGTGTATGTTTTTAAAGTTCTCACCAGGAAATTTCTTGGTTCGTTGATAGTTCTTCACGCACGACGTGTGGCTTACTAGTTTTTCCATACATCGTGATTTCATGCATGGCACGACCAAGGTTTAGGGGCATGCACACGTACCTACGAACCACACATGGTTTATAAGTCACTTACTAGCCATACAATGCGTGGCTTTAGACTTTAGACTTGGCGTGCTTGTTTCTTGGTCGTTACATTATTAGCTACGAAGATAAAAGACAATCAAGTTAAACACGAGGTGAACTTACGAGGTCCAATTTGCTAGCCGATGAGGATGAGGAGGTGGTGTCTAAGGAGCTCGAAACCATCCTCGTTTTACCCTTAAAAACCGACGTCCCTTATCTACTTGATTCAACAAAACCCTAAATTCGAATGTGACTTATATGGTACTTGTTTATGATGCAATTGTGTACTCGAAGGAGAGTGCATTTGCATCTTATTTATACAAGGAATATCGTGCTCGGTTCCTGAATCTTCAAATTTGCAATGAGAGTGGTATTTTACAAATCTATTAGGAAATTCTAGTAATGATAGTGTTTTCTTGATACTATTGCTCTACTTGGTCTATTCTGTCTTACGATTAATATCTATTGGACATTTTGATCAGAAGTTAGAAATTGTGTAAACAGGAGAAAGTTTGATAAAAGGTATAAAAGTAGGGTTAGTGAAATGATTGTAATTTTTATAGTTTTTTTATATATTTATATATATAATATTTTATATATATATTAATATATATATATAATATATATTATATATTTATTTATATGTTTATTATATTTTTTTAATTTTTTTTTAATTTTTTTATCATATATATTTTCTTTCGAAATTTGTTTACAGATGTCATGATTCGTAAATGTCATGTCAAGTTCTGAGATGGGTAGGTTGCCGAGTGAAATCTTTACAAGGAAAACTTTGGACATCGGACATGTGACAGGTTATTTTTCAAGCCTAGACGGTTTCTTGAATATGATGTTAATCGAGACTTTGTATTGAAAAAAAAAATATGGTTTATATCGCTACAGTTCTAAAATTTCCTCTTAGACACTAAATAGGGCATTTAAAAAAATAAAAATTTAAAATATAAAAAATTATATAAATTAATAAAAAAAAAATAAATATTTAATGGCAAATTATTTGCGTGATATTCAGGACTTTCCAATAACCTCGGAGTAATGGTATTGAAAATCAGGATGGACTTTCCTTTTGAGATTAACGGTAAAAATTTGCAAACTTTGCAGTACATACATTTTACTTAAGGACAAGATAACCTAAATTTTACGAAGTGTCACAGTCTCCTCCAGGTGATGAAGAATTTCGTCCGAAATCTAGGACGTTGTAGGAGTTTGTAATTTCGCAAACAAGTGAGGGTATTTGCTCTTGAACTGGTCCTCACGTTCCCACGTGTATTCTGGACCTCTACGTCCATTCCAACAGACTTTAACGATGGATATACGACTTCGCTTAAGTTGCTTGACCTCACGGTCCATTATCTCTACGGGTTCTTCAACGAAGTTGAGTTTATCGTCGAGTTGGATTTCCTCCAGGGGAATAACGAGCGTGTCATCGGACAAACATTTCTTTAGGTTGAAAACGTGAAATACATTATGCACTCGGCTAAGCTCCTGGGGTAATCTAATTTCGGTTTAAAAAAGCTACTGGACTATCCTTTCTATGTTCGAAAGGGCCCTATATAACGGAGGAGGGGTTCAACTTTCACGTTCCCTAATTGAACTACCCTTCGTGGCGGACCCATGAGAAACATTATCTCCGCTTTAAATTCAAATGAGGCTACGCCTCTAGTTCAGCATAGCTCTTTTGTCGATCACGCGCCGCTTGCATGCGATCTCTAATCTTAAAAATCTTCTCCGTAGTCTCGTGAATGATCTCTGGTCCGGTGAGTTATGCTTCTCCGACTTCAGCCCAACAAATAGGTGAACGACCATCTCCTATCCGTAAAGTGCTGCGAAGGTGCTGTTTTAATGCTCGTGTGTTAACTATTATTGACGAGAATTTACCATGGGGAGTGGTCCTTTCCCAACCATTCCCCAAGTCAATACGCAAGCTCTTTATTTGCATGTCTCTAATTTTTGAATGGTTCTCTCAACTTCTGACCAATCGGTCTGAGGGTGAATAGCGTTGTATAGAGGGAGGGTGGGGGTTAGTGCTCAGGTGAACTGCGTACCAACGCTTTATGCAAAGATTGCCAAACTCTCGAAGTGAAATAGCTATCATGATCGGAGATGATTGACATCGGTATTCCATGTCTTGTTTACTAGCCTACTTTCATATATAGCCTCGTTAATTTTTCTGTCGAATCCGTCTCCCTCATTGGCAAAAAGTGCGCCAGGACTTGGGTAGACGGATCTACAATGACCAAATCGAATCGAATCCTGCTATCGTTTTAGGTAGCTTGGTGAGGAAATACTTGTTATTCTTCTCCACTTCCTTTCTGGTATATCGGGTTGGACCATTATAACGGAGGGGCTTTGATGTTAAGCCTTATCTTTAGCACAAGTAGGCACTTGCTGACTATTTGGCCGATATCAGCCTTCATGTTCGGCCACCAATAAAACATCTTCATGTCGTAGGTAATCTTGTCCGGATCCTGGCTAAATTAGAATACTTGGACTTATGCGGACTCTGCATAATCAATGATCGGTGTGTCACCGTAAAACGGTAGCCAACTTCTATTTTCCAACATTAATGTTCCATGCAGCGACGGGTTCTAACCTCTTTAGCATGCCACTAATATCTTCTGCCTTAATGTTCTCGATCTTGACTGCTTCTCTCTGAGCCTCAAGGATTGTCACGGAAAGTCCAAATACTTGGTCTTAACCAAGCTCTTACTCGTAACGGTTCGATCCTTTCCTTTCGACTCAAAGCATCTGCTACGACATTTGCTTTCCGGGTGATACCGATTTTTTTTTTTTTCGGATAATCGTAATGTTGGAGCTCTATTCCATTGGCGTTGCCTCATTATTAAGTTTCTTTTTGGTTTTAAGATATGTTGTAGGCTCTTATGATCAGTGAACACCACATATTTTGTGCCATACAAATAGTGTCTCCAGATCTTTAGGGCGAACACTACCGCTCCTAACTCCAGATCATGGAGTGGTCGTTGTTCTTCTATGTGAATTTTCAGTTGTCATGGAAGCTGTATGTATTAATAACCTTTATTCTTTGCATTAGATACGCACACTATGTAACACCCAATTTTACTACACGCAGCGAATACCCACTCTGGGGTGCTACTTCATTTTCACAGCGATAGATACAAAAGAGAACGACCTCATAAATGTGTCATTTGAAAGAAATCTTGTTGATTTAATCAAAAACTGAATTTGATATAAAAATGTCCCATAATGGCATCCACAATGAAAATGCTTTGTATGTAAAGACTCCAATGCACTTCAAACATAAATCCGCAGCAATATAATCTTACCTGAGTAAAACATGCTTAAAAGTGTCAAAATTAAAGTCTGAGTGAGTTCATACGGTTTCTGCTAATTTAATCGTTATTCCAATAATTGTATCTGCCCACTGTCTTCATTACAGTGTCATATAAACGTTTAGTGACTACTGTATCCCTACAGTATCATAAAAATGTTGTTGTGACATTTAAATCCTTAATGGCTTTATAAAATGTACGCATGATTTTTAGAAATCAATTAGCTGTAAATTATGCAAGACCATATTCTGATCCCCTAATAGTCTCCAAACTGTAAGTATCAAGTTGGATCACAAAATTATCCATAAATATGTATTGCCACTTTTTCATGTGTGTATAAACCATGATTACCATTACTCTAAGTTCATGAACTGTGACGTAGACTGGTATGTATGCCACTTTATTCAAGGCACAGTAAGAGTGTACCCATCGCAGGTGTTCCCTCCAAGAACACCCGGGCATTAATGAAAGATGATATGTACCCATCATGGGTGTTCCCTCCGAGAACACCCGGGCAGTAGTGAAAGAATATGTTCCCCCCGTTACCGGTGCCCCCTCAAAGGACACCCGGGCAATAATAAAGTATATGGTTCTTCCCACCCGTTACGGCGTTCCGCCAAGGACACTCCGGGGCAAATGTGTATATGTGATTGTTTGCCCCCCTTAGTGCGCCAATCCCAATCGTAATCAGGACATGGTATTAGGTTCGTTCCGTGATAGGCTAGTAACCCTGAGGGGATTGTCAATCAAAATAGATCTATCTTTTAACTTCGCGCTCACCTCAACGTGATTTACAGTTCATTGCAACCTAAGCTATTCCGTAATCATAAAGTATAGTATGCGTTTAGTTCAAAAGTAAACCAGTATTGTATCTCCTCGCGAGATATTTAAATGAGTAAGTAAACCAAACAGGTTAATCAACATGTAAATTTGCGTTGTAACTGTATGAGACCAAAGTGAAAAATGTGCACGTAAAGAGTTTAAATCAAACACGTAATTGAATTAGTAACAAGCATGTTCTCACCCCTAAATTTTATGTAAAACATGTTAAAGCGTGGGGCTATGACTCACCTTGATGTTGCCCAGAACGATCAGTCAATGGCATCTAATATGCACAATACGAACGAAAGACGAAGCGGCTCGATCAGATAGTCGCAGATACTCTTAACGGCCTAAGTCCCACTAGCTTAGGATTATGAATTAGGGTTGTCACTGATGGTTAGTCACCTCAAACGTTTCACGTTGTATAAAGATTCAAGATTTAATGTTGTAATGGTTTTGGTGGTTGGGGCTTAATAAAGAAATGAAAATATACCCAAAGTGTGTAATTTATAATTCTGTATTTTTAAATTCATATGAAAATATCCCTTATATAATTCCATCTCGTGAATTATATAACAAAGACAGTCAATCCAAATATTAATGAAAAGTATATAATACCTTGCAGGTATTATATCATAAGTGTGGGGTAAATAATTTAAAAACACCAGTTTGTTTGGACCTTAATAATAGATTGAATAAAGTATTACCCATGTCTTAATGTTTGAATTCAACAAACATGTTTCGTGTAAAGTTTTATATCATTATAAAAATATAAAATAATATTTTATAAATTATCTTTCGTTTCTTCGACGGGTCGTGTCTAAAATAGTTCGTCTCATTGTAAAAGTATAGTTTTCGTTCGTTTATCTGGTTACTGTATAATACAATTTATTATATAATTTAGTCCTTTTTATCGGTCTTCTGAATAAACTCTAGTAAAACATTACTAAGTATAAAACTTCTATAAATTTCGCCATGACATTTCCATTTATAAATCGTTTTCCATATTTATAAAGTCTAACGTTTTTCCCACTTAATCAATGAAATCAATATTGCAAACCCCCACGTGTTTTAAATATATAAACATATATATTTATATCAACCGAGCATAATAATAATTATTGCATTTATTTAACCATTTTAAACCACCAATATATATATCCAGTTTCATGTTTATTAACCCTTAAGTTGTATTTATTCACTGTTTATCATGAACCAAACGTACCTTTTTTATGGTTTCGCTAACCCAAACACACTCCTTGTGTGTTCCTATCCAAGCCAAACGTACCCCTTGCTGTGACCGCTGTCCCAAACACCCCTTTGGTCATATTTACACAGCCAAACGCACCCCTTGTGGGTGGGCTGTTAAGCCAAACGCACCCTTGTGCGTGGTTTCATTAAACAAACGCACCCATTTCGCGGTGACAGAAAACCAAACGCAGCCTCTTGCTGCTAAACCCGCAACCAAACGCACCCTAATTGCTATCTAACAAACCAAACACACTCTCTTATGGCTGCTATAACAAACCACTTGCACCCCTTGGTGCCTAGCAAAATCAAACGCGCCCTATGTAAGCTGTGAGCCCAACCAAACGCACCCACTCTTGCTGCCACCCAACAGACGCACCCCTGCTGTCCCGGCCAACTCGACCCCCCCCCCCGGCTGTTAATGAGCCGCACCAACAAACACATCCTTGATGGTGCTAAGGACAGCCCCAACGCACCCCTTTAGGGGGGGGGGAAAGGCTGACCCGAGGTCAAACGCACCCTATGAGGTGCACAATACCCGTAAAACAAACACGCCTTTGGCTTCTATAAACAAAACCAAACGCATACCCTTTTCGGGTGGTTAACACCAACCCGCACCCTTTTTGCTTACAACCCAAACCACACGCACCCTAAGTGGTGCTGTGGTGGTTTTAAATCCCACACACCCTCTTTGGTACATATAACAAAACTATACACACCCTTGTTGCTGTGAAGGCCCAACGAAACAAACACCTTTCCTGATGAAATGATGATGGCGATGAGAGGGGGTGGTGTTGGTGCGCCGGTGGTGGAGGTGGTGGTGTTATGGTGGCGAGTGGATGGCGCGTGAGTTGGTGGGTCGCATAGATCCGGAGATGGGGAGTGATTTTGGTCTTCGCCGGAAAATCCCGCCAGAAAAGTTTTCCGGCGGTGGGGGGAGGGCTGCCGGAGAAGATGAGTGGAGAGGGAGGAGAGAGTTAATAAGAGTGTGTGTATATATTTAGATGGAAATGAAATTTTTGTATATAAAAAATGTATTTATATTAAATACTTTATGGTTAAATGACAAGTAT